>JAODUK010046967.1:0-19732 GCA_027564635.1 Typhlichthys eigenmanni
TCATTCGCGAACAAGACCCCGAGGTACTTAAACTCCTTCACTTGGGGTAAGGACTCATTCCCCACCTGGAGTAGGCAACAGTCCTTATCCTTAATATACATGAACACAAATATTGCTAAATTACTAGCTATTATTTAATAGTCATCAATCAATGTATTTGTATCAGGGACCGTGTACAAAATACACTAAACTCAAAATGCTTGGTACCAGACATTTCTTATAGCTCATTTCCATCTGCATATGTGTGCATATAAACATAGTCATTGCGGCACAATGGCCCGAACTGGGACAGATATTGCAGATACATACATACATAACAAACAAAAGAGGCATAGACAATGATGTGCGGCTTGCAGTGAACAAACTGTTCTGCACAGCCCAGAAGAGCTTTGTTTATTTATTCACTATCACTTTGTTTAGATCACTCCACCGTCCATTGGAGGGGTTTGGTTATTTCCTGCTTTGCTTATCTTAATTGGTAGATAGGTGGTTCTGGTAAGAAACCTTTTCTTTTTACTCTTTGTGGTCCAATATGGTCGCATTTCATGTTTGAAGCAAACAAACAAGAACAAGAAATGTTAGGATTGTATAATGCAGCGCATTTAGCCATTGGTCTTTTTTTTTGGCTAAACATTTGTCTTTGCCTGTGCTTTTCCAGGACATTAGCTAAAAATATGCGATATTTCCCAGAGCCCATGAATAATCCCCACAATTCCCTACAATAACATCAGTGTCACACAAAAAGACACATTGTAACACACTTTCAGTAATGAAATCTTAGCATGGTGTGTGTGTGTGTTGTCTCCAGGTTGTCCCACAGAAGACCCTCATCAATAGCTGAATGAAGCGCCAGGAGTGAATCTTTCCCAACAGACAGCACCTATGTGTCACTGTGTAGATGGATGGAGGTCAGACCAGGTCACACTGATTTACAAGAACACATCCAGAGAGAAAAGAAAGCCCTCTGATCTCTCCACTCCCATCTGTTCTCTGCTTCCAACACAGACATGGAAATCAAGATATGATCACCTCTCCTTAAATAACTTTAAGGTTGTAGAATGTGGATTTGTTTGCGCATGTTTGAAGAAGAGACAATGCGATATGGCACTAAATGGACAGGATAGAGGCATGTCAGCTTAATCAAATAATGAAACAAGTGAAAGTCAAGTTTTGTTTTTAGTTTATCTTTGCCTTTCTCGTTCCAAATAGGTAAAAAATGAATCCATATGCTTTTTTTCAAACATAATAAATACAATCATGGAAAAAACATATATTCTTTTGAAGTGTAGACACAGTACAGTATGTCATCTCATAGGCTTGCAAAATGATCACTACTTCAGCATCCCATCCTACAGGTTATCGCTATGTTCTGCTGTGGCTGGCTGCCTCTGCAGAGGATTAGCAGTTCTTCAAACTATGACCTAAGACCTCTGTCTGGCTCTGATTTGGAGCTAAACGCAAACACTAACCTCATCCCACATATACTAAGCCCCATCCCACATATCTCAACCTCTGCTGCCATGGCCATTGTATCTAATTGCAGGACATCTTGTAAACAGTAAATTACTAATACTCAAAAGCACTGCAGTTACTGCGCTTGTGCAATACCCTGCTCTAAGCAAAAGAGTTGATAACTGTTTATCGCTTGGCTGAATACATGTGTTGAGTGAGGGCCTCTTGCGTTAAGGGCATTGTGATTGATAGGTCAGCGTGCACAGAGGGAGTCAGGCACCAACCTGACATAACAAAGCCGTCTGGTGCCTTAGATTACACACACGCCCTGAGTGATGCATGATAACTTGACATGGTCATATTTAATGGGCAGTAAAAAAAAAAAGAGAAAGTTGGGAAAGAGGCCGTGCTTCCCGGAATGTCGTGCACACAGGCACGTGAAACAGTGGAGCTTGATGATTGGTTGAATCCCCAAAGAGACACAATTGTGTGCACACATGCTTACAAAGACACACGCATACAGTATGTCTGTATATCTGTTGAGCAGAAAGAGAACACACGGAACATGGCCTCTAATACCAATTACCACGACATCATACAGAGGTTACTCTGACTCAGTACTGTTGGGAAACTATAAGAACGTACTGTCCAACACTCGGATTTCACATCAGTCTCAGCCATCAGTTTTATAAATCATCTTTTGAATTGTACGTGCAGAAGGATCTGCACTTAACTGTGGTTTTATGGGAATTAACTGACCAACATGGCAATAAACAGCACTGGCAAAGTACACATACCAACAACAGCAGTACACCACAAACAAGAAGATGTCATCTGTAATGTTGGACCAAGGAAGGAGAAGCATAACCTGCCAGTTGGATTGTTATTCACAAGTCCATCTGGAGAGCAGTGAATCGAAACTGTTGGTTAAGCGCAGGCACTTTATGCAGTAAGAACTATTAAGCAGTGGACCTATAATGGAACAAACTAAACTAAATGAAACGTGTGGTTTCAAAGGGGCTGAAGAAGGAGCCTATAAAACAAACTTGGAATATCATTCTAGAATTTGTTTTGAAGAGCAGGCTCATACTCGTGTGGCCCTAGTGACAACATTGTATGTACATGATGCCATGTCCTTAATGTCTACTGTGTAGGGGACGCACGCACACAGTCCACAGACAAACTGCCAAGGTACAAGTATTTAGTCTCCATGATCCATCTAACATACCGGGAACCATGGCGGTCTCCATGGTTCCATCAGGGTATAATGTTGGTTAATATCAGACTGTAGGACATTCTAGTGGTCTGGGTTTTGCGTGCAGTCTAAAAGGTCAAGGGTTCAATTCCTAGCATGAGTGGAGCAGTAAAGGATGCTTTTGTAAATGAGATTCTTAATCTCAATAAGTCCTTCCTGGTTAAATATATGTATAAGGTAAATCTCCATAATACTAGTATTGTAGGCCTACTACCCACTCTCAAGTCATTTTTGATATATTACCGACCAAATAATATATCTAGCTAGCTGCATATATAATTAACGGAGGAGGAATAGGCAAGTAAGGAAGAAGAAACTAACAATGGTTTATGTTAGTTTTTTGTATGTTTTTATCAAAATCTAGTTTGATTACACAATTGTTTAAATATTTGATTTGCTGTATATAATATTATCAGCCTAAATTCAACAAATGGCCATTGTGGGAGGAAAATCCCCACTCAGCACCAGGTATGTCCATAACAATATATTGTGAATTATATCCATATGGGCCATATTGGTGGAAACTTTTAGTCAGGAAGTTACCGTAAGTAAATATCTAATTAATCTGTTCACGATGCATTGGCCAGATGAAGTTGGTTTCATTTTACAACCTCAAATTTGACAATTGTTGCAATATGGTCCTATGAGAGTAAAAAACATTGTAAACCGCTTAAGATCAATGTTGTAGCAAGATATCAAACCATAACATGACTGCAGTAGACGGGGCGGAGAAATGTTCTCTGGTGGCCATAGTGCTACAGCAGTATTATCTCTGGCCAAGAACCTATAAACTAATACGTCCAAAACTCTCCAATAGATTAAGAGTAGAGCTGGCTGTTGGGCTGCAATCCAGCAAGGAGAGCACACCTCCCTTATTAAGAGAACATCCTGCTGGCTAAAGTATTCAGGCTGAAACGAAAGAAATGTTTATCTTCAATCTCAGAATCAGATATCTGTGATTTGTTAGAGGTATCATCTCTGCAGCATGCCAAATCCGATATGTGGAAAGTTTATGGTAACATTCTGGCCCTGTTAAAAGTATCCCCCAATGCTTTTAAAGGTATAGTAAGCGATTTTATGACAGAACCACTCATGGTTGGGAAGTAACTGATAAGACAGGCTGTTCTCTTGTTAACCTTTCAATGTCAATCAGTAGTTTAAATTAAGTCCTACTTTAATCTGATCCTGAGAAAAGGGGTCACAAAAATAAAAAGATTTGACACAGTAAATTTCTTTGGATGGCATTTCAAAATTCAAAATTTTGGTAATACACAAATTACGTTACTGATAATAATTCTAGTCTGGTAACTAGTAACTTTATCGGATTACATTTAAAACCTACCCAACCCTGAAAACACTTTTATGTTAAAACCAATGTAGCATTAGGTATATTAATATACAAGTCACTGGCCTGTGTTCTCCAAAATATAAAAACTACCATGTTAATACGAAACTTTCTGCAAGAGTTCAGTGTAGAAAAAACTAACTATACACACTCCTCTTCCTGCCAGCCGCCATTTCCCTGTACCTCTAATATCACCTAGTGGTCAGAACTGTTATGGCACCTACGCACTGACACTAAAGGTGAAATCTAAATCCTGATAAATTCTAAAAGATTAAACCTCATCAAAACCTTTGAAATTAACAAACTGTTTACTTGACATATTGCCAGGAGCCACCCTTTCATACACACACACATTTATTCTATATAAAAGAAACAAAGGTTGCAATATAAACAGTTATACACATATGGTCTTCACTGGAAGACAACCGTATCCAACATGGCAGCTAGGCACTGGACAATGTTGGATGTCATTAGGACATCTACATGCTCCTCCAAGTGCCTCTTAGGATCCTGAAAGAAAAGAGATAGATATAAAAATATGTGAGTGGGGAACACAGAAACCATTATACAAGACAACTGTAATGTTTTCACAAACAACATTGACGTCAGGAAGTGAGGACGTCTGAAGGAGTTACCTGTTTCCCAACATTCTTGATGGCCAGCTGTTCTGGAGTCATTTTGTCCTCTTCCTCTACTGCCTGAGGTGGAATATCATCATGACTAAAAGTTTCAATCACAATCCAGCTACAGAAATTAGGTGGCAAGTCGACACTAATGTGGCTTGTGTAATGGACAGTGTGCAGGCAGGTGGGGTGATTGGTATATTTTATGGCTATGCTATGAATGTAATCAATTCTGTTAAGTGGAAACTCTTACGAATGGGCAAGTACGCTGAATCATTATTGCATCCTCTCAACCACTGCAACAGGCATGGTCTCATATAGAAGTTTGACATTTCATCTGTCATTATAAAAAGCCAACCTGGGTTTCCACAGATACAGCACCTCTCTTATGGTCCCAATTAAACACGTAGAGGACAAGAATACTATCGTTTTACAAACTGCCCAAGAGTTCCTTTGCACGCCTACCTTATTATAGTTCTTAGCCAGCTCTAGCATCTCCTTGACGATGGTCTCATTCAACTTGCAGTGTTCGCTGTAGTCTTGGAGAGTCAGACCCTCCATCCAGCTCTTCTTATGCAAATTCAACAGCATCTAAACCAAGAGCAGATCCACACATCCATAAATGAAACTCAACAAAATCTATTTGGCAGTGCAAGAGCTTGACTCCAACCTTTTGTTCTAGCTCATTTTTCCTATAATTGATGGTGATGGAGTAGTAATGTCTGTTCAGTCCATGGATTAGAGCCTGGAACAAAAAGAGAATACGACTGTTAAGACCACAAATAATACAAACACATCACACACTACCTGAACAGGTTACAAAAATAGTCGGAGAAAACCAGAAACTCCTTCCACAAAAGGTGAGCATGTTAGGCAAGGTTCTCAGAGCACCACTAGGGATGTGCGTGGTTAGTCGGTTAAACGCTGGGGTCATTGCTAGTCGGCACCATAAATACTAGTCAGTTAAATTTATTACTTTATTGTAGTATTTATTTTTTGAAAGTAGTGGCTGAGTCAGTATCTCCAGCCTCAGCATGCACATGAAACCCACAAATCAATCTGTTGACCCTGCGAGTGGAGTTAGTAGGGCTTGATTTTCTTTGCATTCCTGGTTCGTAGTAACGAGGACAACCTTAAAGTGGCAAACTTTGATGTTGCCACTAGCTCCGCTCACAGAAGACGACTCAAGAGTTAAGAACATCCCTAAGCACCACAAAGTGCTTGTATACAGAAAAGTAATTGGAACCACCACTGCCATACACTGAATAGCCGCCAACAAGGAAATACTACAGTGCATCCGGAAAGTATTCACAGTACTTCAGTTTTTCCACATTTTGTTATGTTACAGCCTTATTGCAAAATGGATTTTAAAAATGTTTTCCTCTAAATTCTACACATAATACAACATAATGACAGTGAAAAGGGTTTGTTTGAAATGTTTGCAAAAGTATATAAAAATTAAGTATTCACAGCCTTTGCTCAATACTGTTGAAGCACTTTTGGCAGCACTTACAGCTCCAAGTCTTTTTGAGTCTGATGCTACAAGCTTGGCACACCTACGTTTGGACAGTTTCTCACATTCTTCTTTGCAGGACCTCTCAAACTCTCAGAGATCTTTGGGTTCAAGTCTGGGCTCTAGCTGGGCTCTAGCTGGGCTCTCACATCCACAGGGTTGTCCCGAACCCACGCCTTTGTCTGGCTGTGTGCCTAGAGTTGTTGTCTTGTT
Organism: Typhlichthys eigenmanni; assembly: GCA_027564635.1. NCBI lineage: Eukaryota > Metazoa > Chordata > Actinopteri > Percopsiformes > Amblyopsidae > Typhlichthys > Typhlichthys eigenmanni. The sequence continues at coordinate 6,402 of JAODUK010046967.1, forward strand.
TGAAGATGAACCTTTGCCCCAGTCTGAGGTCCAGAGCGCTCACGAGCAGGTTTGATCAAGAATGTACATTGCTGCGTTCATCTTTCCCTCGATCCTGACAAGTCTCCCAGGTCCTGGCGATGAAAAACATCCACACAGCATGATGCTGCCACCACCATGCTTCAATGTAGGGATGGTATTGGCCAGGTGATGAGCAGTGCCTGGTTTCATGTGATGAGCAGTGCCTGGTTTCATCTGTCATGTGCATTTTACTGAGGAGTGACATCCGTCTGGCAACTCTATATTACAGGCCTGATTGGTGGAGTGCTGCAGAAATGGTTGTCCTGGAAGGTTCTCCTCTCGCCACGGAGCACCTCCTTGACTAATGCCCTTTTCCCCCGATCTCTCAGTTTGGCCGCCGGCCAGCTCTAGAAGAGTCCTGGTGGTTCCAAACTTCTTGCATTTACGGATGATGGAGGACACTGTGCTCATTGGGACCTTCAATTATGCAGGAATCTTTCTGCAGCCTTACCTAGATTTGTGCCTCGATACAATCCTGTCTCAGAGGTCTACAGACAATTTCTTGTACTTCATGGCTTGGTTTGTGCTCCGCCATGCACTGTTGGCTGTGGTACATATATACATACATACATATATATTTATATATATATACATACATACACACACACACACACACACACACACACACACACACACACACACACACAGGTGTGTGATTTTCCAAATCATGTCTAATCAACTGCATTTTCCACAGGTCGACTCCAATCAAGCTGTAGAAACATCTCAAGGATGATCAGTGGAAACAAGATGTGCCTGAACTCCATTGAGTGTCATGGCAAAGGCTGTGAATACTTTTATTTATAATACATTTAGCAAAGCTTTCAAACAAAACTTTTGTCACTTTGCCATTATGGTGTGTGTAGAATTTTGAGGGAAACATCCATTTTAATCCATTTCAGAATAAGGCTGTAACATAACAAAATGTGGAAAAAGAAGCGCTGCAAATACTTTCCAGATGCACTGTATATGGAGCAAGGTTGTTGTGGATTGCCTGCTGTCATGCAGCTTGAGCAACATTAGTATTGTTGACCAAAATTAAAAAATGACAGCTAAAACAACACACAGTCTATAATGGTGAACATGTTGGAGAGAAATGTGCCATGCTGCAGACTAAATATCTTGCACAGTAGCATGGTAGGGCTGCACAATTAATCGCATTTCAATCGAAACAGCTATTGTGCGATTATGTAACCGCAAAAGCCTGAGATTATTTACACTGAACAATATTAAAAACACAACTGTAGTTTTTGCCCCATTCATCATGAGCTGAATTCAAAGGTCTAATACTTTCTCTGTGTACACAAAAGGCCTATTTCTCTCAAATGTTGTTCACAAACTTGTCTAAATCTGTGTTAGTGAGCACTTATTTAAATAATCTTCACGCACTGCATGTAGACAACCTGCGCGTATTACCTCCATGCTAAGTGCGAGGGCAAGACGGTCCAAGACCGTCTGTCAATTCACAGGCTCCCCTGCCTTCAGACAGAGCACACCGTACCCGAAAAACAACGCCAACCAACCAGGGGGAAAGCAGCTCTCCATTGACATTGCGTAAAGCTGGCTCGTACATCTATTTTCATCTCTTAACGGCTCGGTTGTTAGGTTCGCCAGCAGAGCATAAAAGTTCATTCTGGGCTTGTTAGCCTACTTGATGGTTGTGGATATACAGTAGCTGTCCCAGCAGATTTTAGGCATGTTTCATTTTTATGCAGAAGTCAGAATTACGAGGCAGATTCACTATAAATGGTTTCGAGAGAGATCACTTGTTTTCTAACCCTGTGTGTTTCTACTGCGTGATCAGCTTGCTTGAAGTTTGATTAAAAATGTAAGATAGGGCTATTATCATTATTTTGATTCAAACGAGCAGGTGAGGCCAAATTGGAGCAAAAGAGAAATGTGTGTTCTTTGGTGTCATTTCTGGATAAGTGACGTTGACCAGAGAGGTAGGCCTATATAAATCATGTTCCTACTGCCCGGGAGAAGGGTAGATTTCCAGAATGGGCCGTCAAAGTTACGAACACGGCAGTGCAAGCTGCACTTTTAAGCTTTGATAAGAAAGTAAACTCATTAGTAAATTATGAGAGCTGCTTACTAGATCGCAAATCGCAATCGTAATCTTTGCCAAACTAATCGCAACATAACTTTTTGGTCATATCGTGCAGCCCTACTTCCATGTATTGTGTCTTTCAGTCTATTACACTATTTCTAATGTTAGCACTGACATGAGTTTAAAAACTATGTTAAAATGGTCATTCATATGTACAGCATTTCTGTAGTGTAGTATAACTAATGGAACAAAACAAGCCTAAAAATGTTTTATATTTGCCCAATATGATGACATTGTAAGATATGTGTTTACCTGGATAGAGGGTTTGTTCAGATGACCCAGGTTTGATGTAGTTTGCCTTGGTTCGTGACCCAGAACCATCATATTGGCATTGATCAGTCTGAAGGCATCAATCACAACCTGCAGATGTTGGTTGTTTTACATTACATCAAATTAGATAAACCATGGCTTGTGTAGGATGAAAGCTACCAAGGCCAGAGTCAACCTGCAGCCATCTCCATACCTTTCCTTTGACACTCTGGATGGGATCGACCACAACAGCAACTGCACGCTCTGATAGTGCTTCAAAGCTCTGTTGCGTGTTGATGTCCACCCCAGATAGCCAACAGCCAAACCCAGGGTGACTGTGGTACCAACCCACCACCATCTCTGGCCTATTCACAGGGAGATAGCAAAAAGGATGTTCACTCAACAGAGTAGACTGCAACAGAACATGTTATTAAAAGGAAGACAGTGTAGTGACACAGTTGGTGTTATTGCCATGCTTATTTTGTTCTGTGCATGTTCTTGTTGTTCGGGCAGCAAAATTACAGACATCAATCTTTTATAATTACTTTTCTATTGGCACCGAAATATCAGCACTCCATTGATTTATTGCACCACTTTGTGTTCCTTATTAAAAAGCCAGGGCAGTGTAGAAACACTAGATTATAGTTTTCAGCATATATAGAGAATGGGCAGCTAGCAGACTGAGCAGATATTTGCTTAACTTCACATAAAGTGTATTATGTTACAATCACTGACTAATCCTTTAACTGGTTTTAATATTTTAACGTAAAATCTCTAACAGTCTAACATTAAATCTGCAAGAGCTTGTTAAACAGGAATTGAGTGCAATTTAGTACACAACAAAATAAAATGAAATTAAAATAAATTTCAGGAATACTAAAACATTGCTTAGCAGTCCCAACAAACTCATCTTACAGTCAAATGTGTGCAATTTGAGAAAAACTAATTCTAACAGCCAGGAATAACTAAAACTAGTGCATTCTTAATCGAATCTAACACACCCACCAAAGCAGATGCATGATCTCCTCCCGTCTCCTTCTCTCATGTTAGGCTGTTTAAGGACAGTTTAGTTATACCGGTACTGTAGAACCAGACCTCTATGACAACACACGAGTAACATGGCCTACAAGCTAATGCTGTGAGATCGATGAGATTGTAGAGCAAGGGGGCAGCGGGGGTATAAACCAAGCAAAATGTTTGATCATTAGGCTATATTGCTTATAGTCTATAAATGTGTGAGACGGAAAAGGAAGCGTCCGCTGGTGTTCTGGCCAAATAACCAAAAGCAGTGCTTTTAAAAAGGCAGAGAGTGACAGCGCTCGAACACGCCTGATCAGCGGAGCTGCATGCTTTGCGTTTGCACATGTGGTGTACCTACTAGTGTGTAAATATCAATCAAATACAATGTTCCACATCTCCTGTGTATAGTTATCAGTCACCTGCCAGTCTGCTTCAGCATGTCCAACATCTTGGCTTGGAACACAGGGTCTACTGCCTCAACACTGACACCCTGTATGAGGAAAATTACATAGGGAAACAAATAAATGCATGAATGATCAAGTATACCAAAACTTACATTACTTTCCAACAAAACTCAAACACAAAGCACCTTGACCTAAAAGGTAGCTAGCATGTGAATATGTTAAGTTTGCTACATGAATGCTCCAACACAATAGTCTTGACGGCAGAAATGTACGTACAGTTCCTGACTGTGGCATGGCAAATACATCAATCACTCGCACTGTGTAGTCATCAACAAATTCGCCCAACATCAAACCCATGACCTCCATTGGCACACCGGCACGGCCGTGCTTTAGCATCTGAAAAAGACCAAACATTAGAATATATACATATACACTATATATATACTGTATGCCACACAGAACTGCTGTGTGTCCTTACCTTGAGCAGTGCCAAAGAGGAGATGTACACCTGCTCTGCTGTGTCCACAGCAGGTGCATCTGTAGGTGGGCCCTAAAAGTAAAACCAAGAACACACTGCAGTGGCTGTCGATTTAAAAGGCCTTCCACAAACAGGTAAGCTGCTAGTACTTAGAAATCACTGCCACTTGCCTAATAGCGTGTCATTGAACGTATTGCCCACAAAAACCGTCATAATAATACTTATAATAATAAGATTTGGAGTACTATGTTTTGCTGCATTTATAACAATGCATTACCTACCTGACCAAGACCAGGCATTCCGCCTCCAAGCCTAAGCAGCCGGTCCATTTGGATATCTGTTGTGTTAATAATACAAAAAGATACAGACTGGTGTAGACTAATAAATTACAAACTTTAGTAATTCAATTAAACAAACAGGGAAATATGTCGTGTAAGCAGAACTCTGGAATACAAATAAAAGTCCCAACCATAAATGTTAGCAAGTGAATAGCATTGCCTTAATCGTGTATTAATAAGCAGAGCAGGAGCAGCCTAGTTAAATAGTGTTGTTAGCTTGCTTATGCTAAGTCACACCAACGTTAGCTGGCTAACTACATTAAGCTAGCATAACATACCGTAAAAGATAACTGCATATCACTACATTGATTTACTTTTATTATACATTAATGTTATATAGTATTTGAATAATGAACACACACGTATACATTTTTATTACCTGTTGAAAATCCGCACACGTTTAACAATAACCAATGTTCTTGTTTGCGACAGCGTTAGACCAACTGGCTACCGTACAATGAATCAGCCAGAATCCTCTTATTCTGTACAAACACTTTCCGTCGCACTGATGACGTCTTTCGCCGCAGCCTTGGACGCCTGTACGGTGCAACATTCGACACACGAGGGCGCAATTTACTTTATATTTGTATTCTGCATATTATTTGGATGTTCTTTGTAAATCATCCTGGAGGGGGAGGAATAAAGAGGGGAGAAACCCAGCCCAGGTTGTCCAAAGGCTTTGCTCACTTAATTTAAATGAAGTGCCAGTATATCAACATTAGGTGCTTGAATGCTGTAATGAGTAAGATTACAGTTCTCCCACATAGTGTATATTATTTTCTTATTTCATATTGCTATGTTGTGTATTGTACTCTCTTTTTAGGCCTTTAATTTATATATTTTTTGGTGTTCCTAATCTAGTGTTTTGTCTCTCACTAAAATCCTATGTTTAAATAATGTTTTTATAACAACATCATAATTTGAAACAGTACATTAGTAAGTTACATAACATATGCATATTTTTTTTATTTCAAAAGTTATAAATAAATAAAATAAAGAAAAATAATTGTTAGAGCCAGTGTTGCAATTGATACAACCACGAAACCATAAACCTGCCATCAGAGGAAATAAGCAAAGCAATTTGATACTTTTAGAGATTTTTTGCCTCCTGGTGGGATTTTGATTCTTCTTCACTTTATTAACCAACGAGCAGCATCAGCAGCATATTGTGATGTCACATTGACCTTTTGTCCAAAACCTCTATATGCACAGTGAACCTACAAGGTTGACACAAAGCCAAAGTCAAAACAAACATTTTATGAAATCAGAAGAGTGATTGATATGTTGCTTCTACAATAACTTCTCATATGCACACAATGTGTTGCTGATACCAGACACGTTGATGGCTATTTTGTAACATAGGCTACTCATTACTAATTTATATTATTATTATTATTATTATTATTATTAATAATAATAATAATTATTATTATTATTATTATTATATTATTATTATTTGCTATTGATATTTGTTCTTTTAATTAATAATGCGTGTGCCAGTCTTTGTAAGTCTTTCCTTACTAGGATTCAAAGATGTTCTGTGACCTCCAGCCCAGTCAATTCCCAATCCGTTCTTATTTAATCGCATCCTGATTCTGTCATGTCAGAGTACTGGGTGGGGGAAGGTTGGAGAGGGGGAGGAGTGAAGGGGGAAGGAATGCTTGGTATGTGCGGGAGATACTAAAATTACGTCCGAGGAGTGCTACACGATATCACTGCAGCCCTTAAAGCACACGCCAACAAACACGTTTACGTTGGTCTAAGAGCTTAGGCGATATTTGGTAAATGTCAATTATATTTGTCATACGAGCTCATGCAGATCTGGAGTTTTACGACCGAGCATTGCAATATATGTCATGTTGAAACCCCACAGTTTAGAGATGGTTTCGTCTGTAGTAGGTGGGACTCAACACTATCTACAGGACGTCGTAGATCAATGAACCGGACCGTCACCAAGGGTTGGTCCATCGTTTTGTGTTTGCATCTGACTCTATATGTCAGTGCTTTTGTATACTAGGTTCCTCCATTACACTATTCGTGATCATTATTAAATATGCGGATGTTTTAAATCTGTAGTCTATCACGGCCATTGGGATTATATAGCGATTCTGTGTTGCTTCATAAGAAGATATAATATAATCATAACCTCCAGGATGATCTTTGCAAATACTGGCAACCCACTGAAGACAGCCAATCGAAAGCAGGTAAGCCTTAAGAGAAAATAAGCACATTGGGTTGTTTCTCACACATTTTTTAACATTCTGTAGAGGAGACATTTTTAGTTTAGAAAATGCATGAAACCCAAAATGACATTGGAAAGCCCTTTCCTGCTACAACGGGGATGGATCTTTTCTTTCAACATTTAGATATAAATCTTTATGTGGGGGGAGGAACTGAAGATGAACTAGCAATAATGATTCACATTGGTTGGTGATAGGCTACAGTCAAATGAGATTGATGGAAATTAGATTGATAGCTATGACGACGGTACCTCGACGGAGAGATCGTGAAAGATCTAATGGTTGAAGGCAAATATTATTATATACTACAGAAATTATTTACCCATAGGCCTACCTCGTCAAAAAACACACAAAGGCTAATGATTGAGCACATGAAAGAGTCTAGAACACAATGTTTCCTTGCTCCTTGGTGAACCTAGAGGCATGTTATCCGTGGTCCAGAGTAAATGGATGGAACTATATCATAATGCAACGTTCCGGGTTATATTAACCCCCATTCTCCCCCAACCAAAATGTAATAATTTGTCAAATAAACTGGAAATATGGGTACATTAGTTAAGCCCATCCCCTGAAAGAGACAGGCTGGTATATTGAAAGCTACACATTACTTATTGATTAGATAGAATGGATTGTGGGCTTTTACAGAGCAATTTAGAGCCCAATGCCCATGTGACCCCAAGTATCCGCCCTTGCAGGCTTGTGTTTTTCTTGTCTTGGCTACAGCATACCAAACAGGAAAGAGGGGATTCATTTTATTTCTCCACCTCCACAAAGCAGTCTCGAACTCAATAAAAATAATTGTCTGACATGCATGTAAGAACTGAATTAGTAAGGGTTTCCTCTGGGTGTAATAACATTTCTTCTAATGACAATAGTCTCTTCTAATGACCATTTTACTTTGAGGTCAATTAGAGGAACCGCCCTGGCTGTGCTTGTGAAAAAGGGCCTGATGCAAATCTAATGTCTATACTGGTCCTATAGACATATCCTGCAAAACCTTGCTCCTAATATAGGGTAAAGCCATTGCATTGATTGTGCTATTTTGGTATGGTTATCTTAAACATTGTGGTTGTATACTATTATCAATTTACTGTATTTAATATGTGGTACTTTTATGTATTTAATATGTGGTGTTTATTTTGCAAGTGACCTAATGTGGGTTTGGGCTGAGCTATTTTAATGAATGAGTACCTAAGGGGAGGAACTGCTCTGCACAAGAGTGCTGCATGGTTAGGCTTTTACGTTCATGCAACTGTAGGTTTCTGATAAACTCTGAAACAGGAAGTTAGCTTTTGTCATTGAATTACACAATATGTCCTTAATGCTCCCATATAACAGCTTGCACACTTAAAAGACAGACACACATATACATTCTCTACAGTATAGGCGTATTAACTATTGTAACTGTAACTCATACGTCCTACTCACATTTTTAAAGGTAGAATATTGTGGGATTACTTACAATGGATAAAATCACCTTCTAATATATTATAATTGTAATACTTGGATATTTTATTCTATAATTTATGCTTCATGCTGGTACCTTTATTATAATAATAATAATGATAATAATAATAATAATACACTTTATTGGTATATCAACTTTCATACAATTGCAGTTCAATGTTCATAGGAAGTCTTAATATTAATAATAATAATAATAATAATAATAATAATAATAATAATAATAATAATAGACTATTTATGTAGCAATTTTCACACAAGAATTGCAGCTCAAAGTGCTTTACAGAGAGGAATACATGCACAATAGTGCTTCCCAAAAGAAATACAGGAATATAAAATGTTTAAAAGAATCAAATAACATAAAAATACATAAAATGGTAAACAAATGACAACAATGAGACAGCAATACATGTAGAACAATGCTACCACGTATTGACAAAACACAAGATGCACATACAGTGCTGTTTGAGAACATCTAATTTGTGTAGTCTTGTTTCCGTTCAAACACATGCATATGGGTTTGCCTGTGTGTTGCTACCAACACATATTAAGAGACACATGTGGTGCTCTCATTGTCGATGGTGTCATCCAACCACAGTCGTTGCTCGGACTCCCAAGATATCAAGATTGTCATAGGCAGTGGCCTTCCCACACGTAGCCAATTGTGTTTCCCATCCAGCTACGGTGATTATTTGGGGTTATGGGGCTCAAGGAGTGTCCCTTGGAAAAAAAAAGGTGGATGTCACATGTGAAGTCCATGTTTTTTTGTGGTTGTAAGGGGATGTCTATAAAACTGTGTGAGCCTACCTATATGGGCAGAGGGGCAGAGATGTGTTGGAGACACACAGTCGCAGTTTCAAACTAAAAAAAACCTAACAATCCTAATTCCATACACTAATTGAAGAATACATTGAAAGTTGATCTTTTAGGCATGGTGTCTATTAGAAGACATACTGTTCCACGCTCTCTAACAGACAGATTTCTGTGTGCAGTCCTACCCCATGACTCCATCCAGCCCTAGCAGTAGCAGCAACAGTAGTAGCACGGGCTGGGAGCAACTCAGCAAAACCAACCTGTACATCCGTGGCCTGGCTCCTGTTACTACAGACCTAGATCTGGTCAAACTCTGCCAGCAGTGAGTACCCAGTACACACACAAGTGTGTCCCTGTAGCCACACACGCATATTAATTGCACACTACCAATCGCCACAGCCTGATTCTTGTACACAGACATGTGTATGCACACGCACACACACGCGCACGCGCACGCACACACACACACACACACACACACACACACACACATTGCTGACAAGCATTATTGTAATCATTCCTATTAAGGTCAGTAATACATTGCAACATTCATCTATTCTAATCTAAAGGACACATGAATATGCTGTTATTGTTTAAAATATAGACCCAACGCCCCACTATATAGACTTTAGTCTCTTCATTTGAATGGCAAGCTTATGGAGCGAGGCGTTCAACCATGAAACTAGCAGCAGCTGTTTGTGTCATGTTTGCCTGTGTTTTGTTCCTGTTCCCAACGGTGTTTGCCGGCACAAAGCAGAAATGAAAGAGCTTTTCATAGCAACAGTGTTTGAATGGTGATGTCACCTAGACATTCTGCCTGGGCGGTGTGTACTCAGATACCAGTTATACAAACTGGGTTTCTAGTACAACATTTTAAGACTGTAAGTGCTTTATAAACAAAGGTTCATTGAAATGTGCTGGAAGCATTATGCTATAACTACAGAATGTAGATGATGCCCAGGAAAATCTGCCGTCAACTTTATAATCAGTATGTGATAAGAAGGTACGATGAGATACATTGAGAAGGTACTGTAAGATAGTTACTATAAAATGTAGTGTAGATACTTAGGCATTCATTCACAGGAACTTACATTTATGTAATTACTTATATTATTTATATGTATGTATGTATGTATATCAACGTAATGTACATGTTGATCTGTTCTCAGGTATGGTAAGATCCAGTCAGCCAAGGCAATCCTGGACAAGACAACTAACAAATGTAAAGGTCTGTTTGCTCATTCACTTTTGAATTTGTCACCTGGAGTTATTTAAACATACTACTAGTTGGTGTGTTTGTTTAATTATTGGTGTTTCTCTCTCTGAACACCATTCTGTCAATGGTAGGTTATGGCTTCGTAGACTTTGACAGCCCTGCAGCCGCTATGAAAGCAGTGCATGCTCTCAAAACCAGCGGTATACAAGCACAGATGGCCAAGGTGAGATAGGTGTACTGTGGCAAACTGGATTATATGTTTGCATGCGTTCTATTACTGTAGGCAAATATTTTTTCCTAGGATGACTTTGGAGGATCCTGGTTGACGTCTGCTCATATCCTTATCCTAACCGTGTGATGATTACTGTAATAATGATAACCTTAATCTAATGTTATCATATTACCGTCACAGAGCAGCTCTTTTTTAATCTGACAAACATGACAACCTTCCAAACTCATAAGTGACACACACACCCACAATCCTACTGTACATGATTGTGTGTGTGTGTGTGTGTGTGTGTGACAGCAAGCATGTCTGTGTATTGACATGGGCGAGTGTGCCACATGTTTGCACTGTATGTTCTCATACTATGTACTTTAGACAAACATAGGTGTAACATGCGTGTGCTTGTGTTCTGCTTGTGTGTGAATGTGACTCTCTTATGTTTAGTATTCGTGTGAGTGAGCGAGAGACATTGGAGCATTCACATGTACTCAGCTGACTAGCTCTTCTCATGATCCCATGTGTATTCACTGCCAAAACCAGATGCCACATACAGTATCTCTCTGCCAACTAACCTGTCAGTTAACAACACACACATACTGGACCGCAAGCTCCCTGAGCCTCCATTCTGGTTTGGATATTAGTTTAGTAGTAGCATTGATGCTAATGTTAGCAGTATAGCTGCATCATACAATATTATTGCCACTAGAAATGCCCTTCTTTTTACCATCTTATATATATTTTTGTATTTTAATTTGGATTTAACCATTTTATAGTCCATATGTTGATATTCTGTATTTCTGTATTTTCTTCTGGGAAGCACTATTGTGCGTGTATTCCCTCTCTGTAAAGCACTTTGAGCTGCAATTCTTGTATGAAAAGTGATATACAAATAAAGTGTAGTATTATTATTATTATTATTATTATTATTATTATTATTATTATTATTATGTTACATTTTAGAGGGTGCTTAGTATTTAGGCACTTCATGTGTGATTTGTGGCACAGGTGGCGTTTAGGTTGTTTGTTATTTATGGTATTTCTCACCCTAGTTCATAGTTTTACCCCTGTTTTGTACAAAAATAATTATTAGTACATACTGTAGATAAAAGGATAATCTGATACTCCTGTAGATAATAGAGAAATAATAGATATTAAGTGTCTGTGCGCGTGCGTAGGTGTGTGTGTAATACAGTATGTGTGTCTGTAAATGCATGTCTTTAAGACAATGTGACATTTGACCAGGATGTTCCCAAACTGTCGTCATCTCTGAATAGATACAAAGCCTCTTTTCTTTAAAGTTTGAATAATATCGAAATTAGCTTTGGGTTATTTAACATTCCATTCCAGGCAATTTTAGTTAATCAATGGTTCTATAAAATCTTTTAACTCATGACCCAGAGGGTGCCAGACACATTATACATTAATGCAATATACTCCAGCACAGTAGGAGACATTGATCCTGTATTACATGAACAGCAACAGGAGCAGGACCCCACCAACCTCTACATCTCCAACCTGCCACTCTCCGTGGATGAGCAGGAACTGGAGAACATGCTGCGGCCCTTTGGCGAGGTGGTCTCCACTCGGGTCCTCAGAGACTACAGCGGCAACAGCCGAGGGGTGGGCTTTGCCAGGTCAGTCTCGGGGGTGCTCTGCTGCCAGTGCCAGTGATATAGTGTTTTCATCTAGCCCTGGCTTGCATGATCGGTGAAGAAATGTCACTGACCCACTTCTCGCATCTAGGATGGCCACAACAGACCAATGTAATGCTGTGATTTCTCACTTCAATGGCAAGTTTATCAAGATGTCCTCTGGAACTCTGGGTAGGAATGAATTCACTCTTGATCCATTCTGTATATGACATTAATGCCTATACAAATAAACATTCATATATTATTATTATTATTATTATTATTATATATCATCCCCCCAACCGCACTGCTCTTAACTGGCCACATGCTCTGTCCTTAGCCCCGTCAGAACCCTTGCTGTGTAAGTTTGCAGACGGCCAGAGGAAGAAACACACTCACAGTCCCTATGTTCCCAATGGACGGACATGGACCAGAGAAGGGGATCTGCGACTGGTATATATGCATATTAGCTACGTGTGTCGTGACCCTCTGCTAGCCTCTGCTAGCCTCTGCTAGCTAAAAACAAAAAACAAAAACGCTGGATTTTCAGTGTTTCAGCAACTTGTATGTATACTTTTCCTTCCATGTATTTTTGAATTGTGTGTTAGATTAAATGGCATAATATGAGCAGTTACTTAAACTGAAATGTAAGTAATTCTTTATTTTGTGTCTCAGGGTGCAATGACACTTACGTACGACCCTTCTACGATAGCTATGCAGAATGGGTAAGTTATGGCTTATTTAATTGCTAGGTTCAGAGTGATTCATGCAACCTCATTTTGTAACACGCCCTCTTTGCCAGGTTCTACTCCTCTTATCCGTTGACCAATAGGATGATGGCTGCCCAGCCCGCCATGTCCCCGTACATGTCCCCGGTACCTGCTTACCAGGTAATTTAAATAAAGACACGTTGGTTGTTTCGTATGTTTTTGTGGACTAGTCTCACTGTTGGAGTCCAGTTGTGTGTATCTCTATCTCTCTCATGTTCTTTGAAGATTATTGCTCCCATTTCATTTTATTTATATGTGAAATTTAAATAATGATTTGTCATTATGTGATATATAATATATCATATGATATATATA
>JAODUK010046978.1:0-19731 GCA_027564635.1 Typhlichthys eigenmanni
TTTGGGGTCCCTTGCTGAAGCTGCTGCCCCCGTGACCCGACTCCGGATAAGCGGGAGAAGATGGATGGATGGATGGACAAAATAGTAATGTATTATGTGTGATGATTATCATTATGTATAATGTATTTGCACATTTTTAAACTATTTGTAAAACAAAAATAAAATTTTGACAGGTAAAGGTAGCAAACCTTGCCTAATCCACAATAAAACCGTTTTATTCCATATGGGTTGAATTGTTATATTTTACATATTTGCTTATTCATAGTTAAATATCTCAGAAACAGAAAACAAATCATGGGATCAGGAAAGCAGGCACATTTCAGTATACTTACAGTATATTCACAGCAGAAATAGCAGCATGAGTTTATTTATTACTTTTTGACTTGTGTACTTATGTTGTAATTTATTTAGCAATGTATGTCTTAAGTTACTGTAGCCTTTATAGCTGGGTGTGCATGTGCACTATATCATGGCACTTTCACCTACATGGACTATATCAGTAAATGTTATGATATACTGTATGTGTGTGCATGTTCTTTATTTGTAACCATGAATAAAAGGCTTTGCATTACCTTCAGATTGATTATTGCCTGTATTCCTAAATGCTGTTTGTCCCATCAGTATTTGTATTTATTTTATTGTCACGTTATATTACTGTAATTATGGTCCTATAATACATTCTGTACCGCCTTGTTAGTCATGAAGACATATCACAGTACATGTAGAGGCACATAATGGACTGCTTGTACTGCATTTTGGATTACGAGGTATTTGTTGCAGACAGGTTAATGATACAGAATGGAAAATACATTTTGGGTGACAACCCTGGTACTGGGGATCTACTACCCTGCATGTTTTAGATGTCTCCCTGCTCCAACACGCCTGACTCAAATGAATGGGTTGTCATCCATCTCTGCAGAAGCCTGACAGCAACCCATTCATTTGACTCAGGTGTGTTGGAGCAGGGAGACATCTAAAACATGCAGGGCAATCAGGGCAATGCGTTCCCAGGACAAGGGTTAGAGAGTGAGACTATTGGAGACTATTGGTGATTAGAAGGACAAACAAGCTAAGCTTATTTGAATTGAATGGAAAATGATGGAAGACATTTGCAAGAAAAAAGGAAAAATATTTTAAATTCAGCTTTCAACATGAAAACTCACAGGTAATTACAGCGTACATTTTATGGACTGCCTACAGTTCCATTTGTTGATTCATGAGTCTACAATTCATGAGCGGGAACTTTTATTAATTATTTATGTGAAAATTGTTTTAGCAGACAACACATACAGTATATATAATATATTATGGTACGCAATTTCGAAACAATACTACAGTAATATCAAATACTATACACCTCATTATAAAAATGAATCATGTACAGGAATCAAGAAAACATTTTAAGAACTATCTTTATGTTTGTCAAACAACATTGTCATATTTTATTCTAATACATTCTTTGAAAATGAAAGAGCTGAACAAATCTCATTCCCTTATTACTGATCCCTCCGTATGTGTTAAGTGCAATTTTATATTGCATATTAGACCATAATAATGTGAAAGTATAATTTAAACTTCTCCACAGGAAGTTTGGCTCCACACAAATGTGGAACTAAATAACTTCTGAGGCAGGTGAATTTACGAGTGAGTGTTCCATAATTACGTATACTGGCCATTGATAACAAGTGAAAATTAAGACTTTAATTCTCAAAACATGCTACAGCATGTTATGCAAATAGTAACATTATATTTTAAAAGACAAGACATTTTGCAAATTGGGGGCATCTAATTAAGTCAATGATGCATGTTGTTTTTTTATAGCTTCACCTTGGTTGTAAATAATGTCCATAGTGTAAATAGAACTTCCCATGGGTAAGAAAGAATCCTATGATCACAGATTTGACCTGAATACATATCATTCAGGTACAGTACAGTAGGTGCACATTATGCCGTATGGGATAGGGTGCTTCACTGCTGGTGACCTGGTTAAAAAACATGCATTTGGGTGTATTGTCTCATGTTGTTCAGAATGTGGTCACAGCAGACTAGACATTTTTGGAAGGATGAATCTTTGCAGTAGACTTCAAATGTGTTAAAATAAAAGCATCACAAACAATATGAAGTCCCAGCAAAATGACATTGTCATTATTTTGACTTTAATCTTTTTACACGTTCTATTTCACAAGATTCCTTATACTATCCCACACTCTGTTACCATTCTCATCTTGTCTCTGCTCTTTTCTCCCATCTCCCTGAATTGCTCATCACCTACTCTAGACTGTGTTGTGTGATGTCGGGTCAGGGAGCGACTGTTTCTTCTCTATCGCACGAGACGACACACAATCCCACACAATACACACTTCAGACTGCTGAGCACATCAGATCACACTGGGCCAACAACAAGAATTCTACAAATTGCTCCGCCAAGTTGAGTCCTGACACTGGTTTTCCCACTTGCAATTCTTCAGGAAACTGGGCAGTGAAATGATTAGCTACGTCTGTACCCTTTGTGAGGATAGTTTTATACATATAGTTTTATACATTTAGTTTAAACAATGTTTATACAATTGGTTTTTACAATACATGCGTTACTTACTTTGAATGTGGATATTAAGCGTAAATGTCGATGTAGACTGCAGGAAATATTGATATTGCAAGTAACACTTCTTTCATTCAACATTTTTATGTCAACCATTATTGATTTTGATAAACATTGTGTTTTTAAAAGATAGGTGCTGCAGTATTACAGTTTGTGGTGTATATAATTGAATAGTTAAAACAGCAACATTTCCATCTTAGTTTAATTCTCGTTACTTCCCTTCATTTATGAGTATAATGTGTCCTAATAAAACATCTGTTCTTTGTGTCCCCGGCTCCATATTCAAGTTCTCAAAAATGTTAGTGCTTCGATTGTATGCAATAAACAAGGAATTAGGTTGATGCCAGTGCTACACAACATTAAATATAAAACAAATGTAGCATCACATTCACAAAACCTACTGAGGAACAAAGAGGAAGGTGGTTATGCAAACCAGTTAGCTTTCCAAAGCAGTAAAAAGCATTTACTGAATAAGTACAGTGTTATATCTAAAAGTGGATATTTTAGTAGTTGTTGAACACCTTGAAAGTCCCAGGAGTCCAGGACTTCCTGGCCATTCTGAAGTCAAGGTCAAAGACAAGGACCAGAGGTGATCTGCCTTAGCTTGGAGTATACCACCCTGCAGTTAGCTCAGGCTGGGATAAATCATCTTGTATTTTAAACCACACTTCAGATCACAGCTATTTCTGCAGCGGCGTCAAGAAAGATTGAGTGCTGACGGCAGAGTCAGTGAATAGCTATTCGGTGTGGTGTAACATCAGCCCCATTAACCTACCAAGTGACCGCTTTTAATTACATGACAGATGCTCATAAATGAGTGCATAAATAGGTTCTGGTGGAAGCCAAACAACTGCATAATTAAAAATGCCACTGGCAATCCTCCATAATATTTTCGTTAACTGAAGTTCCTTGAGGCGCAACTGACAGCCATCACCTAGTCAGCAGTGCGAGAAGCAACTATTTGTCCTTAAGGGGGAGAATAAAAACTGTCTAGGCGCAGGTTTTCTCTCCCATTTAACGTTACTATTTTGAACCTTTTCATATAAATAAATGTGCTTTTTTTTATACTGTATTTCAGATTTAGATAATGATTCATCACTTAAAGCATCGTCAAATTACTCCAATATTACATTCACATAGAAAATAGGTGCTGCTGCAGTATATTGTTTAAAATGGACATGTATGTTTTGCAGAGAGTACATCTGTCAGTTACTAATGGGTTTAAATAAAATGTAATATATAGCTATGGTAATTCAAGTGGTTTAAAGCTGAATTTGATGGTGACGGATTGGATAGTTCAAATACAGGTTGACCAAGCTGTATCACACACATCTCTCACAATACATAGCAAAGAGTTCAATTGATACAATGTAAGAAGTCCCACTATAAACATTGAATATAATAGATGCAAGTCTGTGACGACACACAGTTTGCTCTCAGGGTCTCAGCAGGTATCTAGCAGCATGCAGTCGAAAAGTACAGCAACCAATTTAAGTCAATGAAATCTCACTCTCTAAATAGAGAAGATTATCATCTGCAAAATCATCTTTATCGTTTGGCTGCAAAGGAAAACGACATACAGTAGCTTAACATGTCAGTGACACATGGCAGTGGTGATCACAATTCACTGTACAGACCAATATTTTTTTATGATTATAGCATTCTAACGATAATAATGTGACGTAAGTACACACTAAACTAGGTTATAATTTGAACCCAAGAGAATACAACATGAAACATTCCTGTTTCAAATGGGACCGTCCTTGCGAAGATTAGAAGACAATTTGCACCTGTTCTCATTCCCATCATAGCACCTAATCCCTGCATTGTTCTAACAGAAGCACACATTGGATTATACAGTATTTTGGAACACGAGGCACTGGCTAAATATGGATCTGGTTTTAAAGCTGATACGACTGTATGACATGTTCATTACCACAGGGAGGTGCTGCTTTTACAGTGTCTTTTTAAGAACACCATAGGAGCCATTCTAATGGATAGTGGTGAATGCCCATTTGGTCTCTTTTAAGTGCAGAAGAAGAAAATTAAGTGAAAACAAAATAATTATTTCAGTTAAACTACATTTCTGCTGTTTAACACCAGTAGAGACAAATTGTGTTTTGAAACTTTTTCCTTTTAAGGGGAAACTTCAAGCCTTAGACTTGAAACTGAAATAGCAATGATCTGAGGCTTGTCCTTGAGCACAGGTT
Source organism: Typhlichthys eigenmanni (assembly GCA_027564635.1). Classification (NCBI taxonomy): domain Eukaryota; kingdom Metazoa; phylum Chordata; class Actinopteri; order Percopsiformes; family Amblyopsidae; genus Typhlichthys; species Typhlichthys eigenmanni. The sequence continues at coordinate 4,810 of JAODUK010046978.1, forward strand.
TAGATGACAAACTGCACAATTGTGCTTCACAATATGGAGGGAAAAGTCCAAAGGGATTTCATAGATTTGGGGGCTCTTTGTTCACTTTCTGCTATATAATTGTCAACACTCCCTGCAGGTCACAAGTAGCCTCAGCAAGACTCTGTAACAAGCAGTTACAAATGAAAATGTTCATCATAATCAAGATCAAGCATAGTATCTTATCTCAAACCAAGTATATGTATAATGTGATTGATCTTGAAAAAAACACATTTTATTACATGGAGAATACCAACAAACCCTCATAAACTGTAGATCCACAGGATCAAATGTAACGGCAGGTCTTCTGTTTGACCTTCATTATCTCTGTATGAATAGCAAATTAAACCTATATCTAAGGAGTGGCCACTGCAAGGGGGTTGGGGTTGTTCTAAATTAATGTCGACCTGTCAACAGAGCCTGTCATCACATGGATGTCATATTATTCCAATTAAAACAGCTAACCCACTTCCCCTTGGACAATGAGTTTACCAAGGTCATTGCAAGGAATCCCACAATGTTACCTCAAGCCAAATTTATTTTTTCTCCAAATAAGATTTGAAAAGGTTACTCTCAAGCTGTAAACCCAAATGTATAAAATGTATATTGGATATTATCCAATATGAAACCTACTTGTTCTTCAGCAACATATTATTTAAATGAATGTTGCTATTTTTAATTGTAGGATGTTTCTACCTTTATATTTGGTAGTACGCTGCATAATAGTTGTTTCTATTTAATTGGCTGACATTAAATAATATACACGATGTTATAATTATAAAGCCACAACTGATATGGATCATGTACCGCACACCTGGCCTACAGGCAAAAGTATATGCTAAACAACAGGTGTAGTGATAGGCTAGCCTATTTCAAATCTGTAGCCCATATCATCATATCTCTCTGCGCGCCTACATGCGCGCGTACGCGTGCCCACTTGGCTGTACTGTAAATCGTTTTTAGTGTGTCTCTAGAAGCTACATAAAGTTAGGTCGTTGATATTTAAAGTTGTATACTTTGGTCAAACTATTTAGGGGCGCAATGTTTGCAATGGTGTTTCGTGTCATCGAGCATAACAAAGTGATAGGTGAAGGTTGGCCCGTTTGATTGAACGCGCGGAGGAACACGTACGGGACAGGATCATGTCCTCTTCATCTCAGCTGGAGATGTCGGAAACATCGTCAAGCGCTCATGAATCCGGAACACACGTCAACAACAAAAACAAGTTGCTGGAAAGCAATACGATGCCCGAAGACAGCAATACGCACAACGAGGATGGCCCTATTCACAACACTGTCATCAATCCATATCTATCTCATCCCCGGATGTCTATGCGGATGTCGGTATACAGCGCCGGCATTCGTCCTGTGCTGACCCGCGCCTACTTCCAAGGACGTGTGTATAACTTCTTGGAACGGCCGACCGGCTGGAAATGCTTCACGTATCACTTCTCAGTGTGAGTGCTCCTCATTTAATATTTCTCAGTCTTTATAGCCACTAGTCTTCATGGAACACGAGGCACAGGCTAAATATGGATCTGGTTTTAAAGCTGATACGACTGTATGACATGTTCATTACCACAGGGAGGTGCTGCTTTTACAGTGTCTTTTTAAGAACACCATAGGAGCCATTCTAATGGATAGTGGTGAATGCCCATTTGGTCTCTTTTAAGTGCAGAAGAAGAAAATTAAGTGAAAACAAAATAATTATTTCAGTTAAACTACATTTCTGCTGTTTAACACCAGTAGAGACAAATTGTGTTTTGAAACTTTTTCCTTTTAAGGGGAAACTTCAAGCCTTAGACTTGAAACTGAAATAGCAATGATCTGAGGCTTGTCCTTGAGCACAGGTTTAGATGACAAACTGCACAATTGTGCTTCACAATATGGAGGGAAAAGTCCAAAGGGATTTCATAGATTTGGGGGCTCTTTGTTCACTTTCTGCTATATAATTGTCAACACTCCCTGCAGGTCACAAGTAGCCTCAGCAAGACTCTGTAACAAGCAGTTACAAATGAAAATGTTCATCATAATCAAGATCAAGCATAGTATCTTATCTCAAACCAAGTATATGTATAATGTGATTGATCTTGAAAAAAACACATTTTATTACATGGAGAATACCAACAAACCCTCATAAACTGTAGATCCACAGGATCAAATGTAACGGCAGGTCTTCTGTTTGACCTTCATTATCTCTGTATGAATAGCAAATTAAACCTATATCTAAGGAGTGGCCACTGCAAGGGGGTTGGGGTTGTTCTAAATTAATGTCGACCTGTCAACAGAGCCTGTCATCACATGGATGTCATATTATTCCAATTAAAACAGCTAACCCACTTCCCCTTGGACAATGAGTTTACCAAGGTCATTGCAAGGAATCCCACAATGTTACCTCAAGCCAAATTTATTTTTTCTCCAAATAAGATTTGAAAAGGTTACTCTCAAGCTGTAAACCCAAATGTATAAAATGTATATTGGATATTATCCAATATGAAACCTACTTGTTCTTCAGCAACATATTATTTAAATGAATGTTGCTATTTTTAATTGTAGGATGTTTCTACCTTTATATTTGGTAGTACGCTGCATAATAGTTGTTTCTATTTAATTGGCTGACATTAAATAATATACACGATGTTATAATTATAAAGCCACAACTGATATGGATCATGTACCGCACACCTGGCCTACAGGCAAAAGTATATGCTAAACAACAGGTGTAGTGATAGGCTAGCCTATTTCAAATCTGTAGCCCATATCATCATATCTCTCTGCGCGCCTACATGCGCGCGTACGCGTGCCCACTTGGCTGTACTGTAAATCGTTTTTAGTGTGTCTCTAGAAGCTACATAAAGTTAGGTCGTTGATATTTAAAGTTGTATACTTTGGTCAAACTATTTAGGGGCGCAATGTTTGCAATGGTGTTTCGTGTCATCGAGCATAACAAAGTGATAGGTGAAGGTTGGCCCGTTTGATTGAACGCGCGGAGGAACACGTACGGGACAGGATCATGTCCTCTTCATCTCAGCTGGAGATGTCGGAAACATCGTCAAGCGCTCATGAATCCGGAACACACGTCAACAACAAAAACAAGTTGCTGGAAAGCAATACGATGCCCGAAGACAGCAATACGCACAACGAGGATGGCCCTATTCACAACACTGTCATCAATCCATATCTATCTCATCCCCGGATGTCTATGCGGATGTCGGTATACAGCGCCGGCATTCGTCCTGTGCTGACCCGCGCCTACTTCCAAGGACGTGTGTATAACTTCTTGGAACGGCCGACCGGCTGGAAATGCTTCACGTATCACTACTCAGTGTGAGTGCTCCTCATTTAATATTTCTCAGTCTTTATAGCCACTAGTCTTCATGAAGACTTCAGATACAGGCTCCATCCATAATCTAATATAACCACTGGTGCATTTTAATATGCAGCCTGTTACACTTCTGATTCATGTTCAAAAAGCAAAGTAGCAACTTTTATTGTTTGCAACACAGCTGATCTTTTTTAGAACGATGTTCTGTAACACTTCACTACAGTCTTCTAGTGAAGAGGCTTTATTCATTCTTAATGGACAAGACTGCATGAAGCATCACACTCATTCCTAAAGGCTATACTCCATAAGGTTACTGTCACTAATAATCCTCCTGACGTTTCATATGAATAAAATTTGATGATAAAATTAGATGTGTCACTGGGGTTGTCTGGTCTGACTGTCATTACTATTATTCTGATACTATTGTACACATGCAGACTATACCTCATTAGGTTGAGAGGCCATTGAGGTACCAAAGTCCCATGCATTTGGCTATATATTAGTTCTACCTCCAATCCACATTCAACAGACTGACACTTGATAGCATGAAATAACTGTTGTGTGGAGGCTAAGCTCAAGGAATGTAGAATATGGCTCACCATGATTCTTCCCATATTCCAACCCAACCCTCCCCCATTCCAAACCATTATCTATCTCCACTCGCTGGTACTGATAACAGGCAGCTAAACTTGGCAGGCTATGGGACAGCGATTGCCTGGCACTGCCACCCTGTGACCCTGCAGTGTTGGAAAGGAACACAGGGGATCGTAGCTTGGCTTAAAGTCTGAGTGATAGGAAAGTGATACAAGACAGCACAGCATAGAACAACCACACCATACCAACAGGGACTGTGGCTCTAATGCTTAGTTGTTGGCACAATGTTAAGTGAGAGCACCAATAGTTTGAATATCAAACAGTAGATCTAATTAAAAAGCACCTGGGTCTTTTAAAGAAAAACAAACATATAGGGAGATTAAGCCAGTTTCTGGGAATGTACGCGTGTAATGTGTCTATCTTAAGTGTAGGTGGATGTACTGTAGCTGAGGAATTACAGTAAGTCAGTGGTATCACTACAGAGCACATGAAGCATAACATCATCTACTGCTGCAAATTCTAGCCTACTAAAAGTGGATATTAATCAAGCTCAATATATAAAAAAGTATATCTCTATTTTAAAATTCAAATTTGATGAGTCAAACTGACATGTCAATATTTGAGTGTATTTCTAATGTGGATACAGTCACTTAAGCAGGGTCTGACATTATTACCCTTGTTGATAGTGATAGCACAGCCATATTACGTACACATTGTAGCTCCTCTCGCTTGTCATCACTAACTACACAACATACTGAATGCGACCCTGTCTATCAATAATAAATAACAAAAATGCTTTCAGCTGTTAGCGTGAAATGGTCCCGCCCCTGGGCACAAGGACCACAGGACTCTTGTTATATACAGTATTTGGCATAACCTATAATACCCTAAGGGTAAATAAAACCCTTTCATTGTGCCAGGTGTTGAGAAGACAAAAGGGTTGTATACTGTCTGTTTGTGGGCCAGAGGGTGCATAATGTAACTATACTGTACTGAACCAAAAGGATTGCAAGCCTGTAAAGTTACCAGCACATGAGCACACCGCAACCCCACAGCTGTGTGGGTAATGCAGTTTAGTTGGCTTCTCAGTGGTACCACTCAGTGAAACAACAAACAGTGAAGGGGCAGTGCTGTGATAATTTAATACCAGATTGTTTTGATATACAGATGCCATTACTTGGGAGATTAATTTACATTCTCAATTCATATCTCCTCTATGAATTTACTTATTGTCATATTAAGGCGCTCTATTTGCCCAAGCTAATAGGAAAAAAAAGCATCTTAATATTATTGGTTATGTTTTTCGACCAGTCCGGGACAGTAATAGCACTGTAATAGCACCCCAAAGCAAAGCAGGACAAGAACCTTGTTTGGGAAATTGGTACTTGTTCGCTTCGCTTTGAAAATATACAATGTTCTCTCATGTCTGGTCATGGTTTGCGTACTCCGGAACATCTTTAGAAATACTGTTTTTATCACTGTTGTTCCTACTCACTCTGAAGGAATATATTTACTTGTACATGCAGCATATATCAAAGGCAGAGAGGTACCAAACTGCTAAACATTTACAGTAAACATCTGTCATGTTAGCGCACTTAATCTTTTTTGTTGTAGGCCAACCTTCAAGTATATTACATGTAGTTCAACGGTGACTGCGCTTGACTTTGGCCTTATACTGCTACGGCAGAGTTCTTCCTTACCTTTGTTAATATTCAGTGAGCCTGCCTGCACATGCTTTTGTTTGTATTAGTTTGATAAGTACGTATTTGGATTTCTGGCATGGCTTCAATAAACCCAGAACACAGTTTCAGACGATAAGGTCCTGTGATGCAGAGACAGGAAGACTGCCTCTTATACTCTCCTAAGCTTAAGCATAGTTTCCATCAGGTTTAAACAAACTGAGATCCTGTATGTCCTTAAGCCTACATGTGTTTGTATAGGTAAACAGGGGTTTGTACACAAGTTCACAACACATGCTAAATGTACTCTATTTTCTCTGCAGTAATTGTAAAAAGCAGGGTGTTTGTATAAGACAATTAAGTAACACTGAATGAACGGTGATACCAGAAGTTGTGATGTTGCCCTAGGTTGATGCCTGCCTTATCTCAGGGAAATAAATTAATCTCTGGTTAACCGAGGGGCTGTTACTACTGTGGAAATGCTTCTGACCTTGTAAGGGTGAAAGAAGGAACACCTTTGTGTGTGTGTGTGTGTGTGTGTATCAAAACATTTCAGAATCATAACAAGACACCAACCATATATGTCTATAGGAGACAATGTCTAATGTATATTTGATCATATTGCCCAATCATCTCTTATCGTCTCTAACACCTGTTCTTTTTGGTCTCCTATAGGTTCCTCATAGTTTTGGCCTGTCTAACACTCAGCGTCCTGTCCACCATAGAGCACTACCAGGCCCTGGCTCAGTCTACATTATTCTGGGTGGTACGTGGTAATACTCCTAGTGTACAGACTTCTTTTGTACCTACACCATTAGAGGGCAGCATGACACATCTATCTACATGGTTGATGTTTAATTAGATTAGACATAGATTGTGTTCAATCTCTGAAAACAGCAGAATTTATAATAATTTAGAATAACTTGAAACACAAGTCACATTGCATTGTTCTTCATTTTTCTATTTTATTATGTTTATGTTTATTGGAATGGGGCAGAGCAGGTCAGGTCTTATTTAAAGCTCAAATTTCGCTGATATTTCAGCAGCTTTTGAGCTGTTAGGTCATGGAATAACTTGAAACCTTTGTCCTTTCGTCTTTAAAATGATCTTCAAGGAGATCGTCCTTGTGATATTCTTTGGCCTGGAATATTTAGTTAGCGTATGGTCAGCAGGTTGCCGGAGTAAATACGTTGGTTTCTGGGGAAGGCTATACGCTTTGCCAGAAAGCCAATATCAGCAGAACCCGTTATGCGCACAGTTCGATAAACCCTGCTTCATTGCATTATATTTAATAAAAACATCAGTGGCTACACTGACCTGATATGCAGTACAAAATGTAGGCTATAGCAAGTTACTGCATCCTAGGGGAAAGATAACTCCATATAGTGTTTGACTGTGTTCTCAGAACACTGTCTCTTTGCTTCATGCAGGCTTGTACACTCATGTATTAAGGAACAGTATTGATGCCAGTTCCCCTCAAATAAATAATATCAATGGAAAACACAAGTAAATCCAAACAAAGGACATCCATAAGCAAATTGTATGCAGACATTAAGGCATGCTAAACAACAATGGCAAATGTGGTCAGAAAATGACTCTGAATTGTACATGGCTAGTACAGTAAATATTCCAATACACACACTGTCAACTATATATCAATTTCTAGCCGTGACTTGTTAGAATTATTTGGGAATGTTGAAAGCCCATATAAAAAACATATTTAATTAAAAATGTATTTCTGTAATCCAACAAAGGGTGGTTCTATTCTCACACAATAAGATAGAAACTGTAATATTCCATCCATTCATTTTGTCTGTACTTTCTTATAACAATATTGCCCATGCATAACCTTCCCCCCTGAGGCCAGGTTTTACCATAGCACCATTAGATTCATTACATAGGACAGATATTGCAGTTACAACTGTCTGCTATTACAGTATGAACATGTTGATTGGATGTAATGCTCATCAAGGAGGAATCTTCAAACTGTCATTAAAATAAAGCCGTTATAAAGGCTGCCAGAATATCTATCATCTTAAATTAAATTCAAAACTATGACGCCATGTATTATAGGGCTGAATTTAGAAATGTTTTTCAGCCTTATCCACCTGACTATAATGTTTTCGGTATGATCTCATTAAGACTACCCAACTAAATAAGTGAACACAGAATAACTAATTTATCGGGTTGTGAGTTTGTGTGTGCATATCTGAGAAAAAGCTCACCTGAAATTCCTGTACATAAACATGCATGGATAAATAATATATTAGCATTATACATGTTTTATGTATATAACATTGTATTTAGCCTGCGCTACTCCTGGGATAGAGTTGTCAAACCATGCATATTTCTTATGTAAATTTAGGGATACATTTGCTATTAATGCATTTAATCAAAATGAGATGTGTTTATTATTTGAATTACCTGAATATTTGTCACATTTCCTAATTTATTTGATTGTAATAGATAATTAACTAACATTCCTTTCCTTTTTGGCTGCATCTGGAATGTGACATTTATCTATCGATATATTGCCAATAAGGCATTGAATTATTGAATACAGTATCCTAATTTGATTTAAAGCTATGATAATGACATTAATTCCAAACCCCATATTACCCATTTATGTTATTTTCTTTGATCATTGTTTAATGTAAATGCATGACAACAAAAAAAAAAGAAAAGAAACTAAACGAAAGCCTAATTCAAATTTTCATTTCACAAAAAATTGCACAAGGAATTGATAATGTTGTAGTTTGTATGGTGCAGTAGATATGTTACAGTATAACAGAGACAATGGAGCATAAAATTATAAATCATAATAAATACAAGTAAAATATATTAACATATACAGTATAATACAGTATTGAAAATATATATCAGTGTGAAAAATATTCAGTACTGTATACTGGACAGGACAGTTCTAGAGTGAACATGTGTCATTTTAAAAAACAAAATATACAGTTTGGGATGATGTTATCTAACAATGTATAGTTGAGAGGTGCTGGTAGCTTGTGCTTGATGACACAGTTGTACTGTACATAGTTTTATTAATGTCCAGATCCAGTGAAATGGAAGGCACTAGACTCTGTGTGTGAGTGTCGAGGGGGTCTTGTTAACCACAGACTGTGTGTGTGGTGTGAGGTGTCGGTCTGGACTGTAGCCTATTACCAGAGGGGAGTGTAATGAAGAGTCCATGTCCTAGGTACGTGCAGTTCACTGCAATCGTCCCAGCATGCCTCAAGGTCCTAGATGCTGCAGGTCAAGGATGGATGGTAGGTTTCAGCCAATCACCTTCCCCGCTGCGATGTGCGCTGGAATACATTTTTGAATCCATCTCTATGCAACGGACAAACATGAATGTTTCATTATCTTTATGTTTATTTAAAGCTAGCATTCCCTTGGTTTCCCAGCAGCGTTTGAGCTGTTAGGGCATGGAATAACTTGAAACACATCTCATTGTTCTTCATCCTTGTTCTGTTTTTCTTTTGTCCATTCTTCTATACAATTCTCTTAAAGGAGATCGTCCTTGTGGTGTTCTTTGGCGTGGAATATTTTGTTCGCCTCTGGTCAGCTGGTTGCCGAAGTAAATATGTTGGTTTCTGGGGAAGGCTGCGCTTTGCCAGAAAGCCAATATCCATTATAGGTGGGTTGATGGGTAGATGTGTATGCTGCACATACTGTACACATCTAAACGGGTGTATACATTTGAATAATATTTACATATTTGATGATGATGATGATGTTGTGCTGTATATAACATACTGTATTGTATTGTATGTCTCAATACAGACCTGATTGTAGTTGTTGCCTCAATAATCGTGTTGTCAGTGGGATCCAAAGGCCAGGTGTTTGCAACCTCAGCAGTTAGGTAGGTCTCTGTGTGTGTGTGTGTGTGTGGGGGGGGGGGCTATGTGCATTGTAATCATGCGTTGTTTTGTGTTAACACGGTACTGCTTCACAGAGGAATTCGCTTCTTGCAAATCTTGCGTATGCTCCACGTGGATCGTCAAGGAGGCACGTGGCGTCTCCTGGGGTCTGTTGTCTTTATCCATCGCCAGGTATGGCAGTCTCTAAGTAGCGCCCACGTCCCATTATTATTCACAACGTGTATCATTACACATATAGAAACACCTAGTCAGCGGGTTTTGTTCATTAGCTGCAGAGAGAGGCTCTAAATAGCCAAATATGCATTTAAGATAAAAATATTTTGTTAAAAGCATCAAGAAAATAGATGGCAGATGTTTTAAGACGTACAGTATTTCTTTGTGGTAATAACCATTTCACATTTTGTTTTATGTGTATGTTTAGGAGCTGATCACTACCCTATACATTGGCTTTCTGGGTCTGATCTTCTGCTCATACTTTGTTTACCTGGCAGAGAAGGATGTGGTAGACAGCAATGGATATACAGAATTTGGCAGTTACGCTGATGCCTTGTGGTGGGGAGTGGTACGGCTCTGCGTGTGCGCGTGTGTGTGTGTTTATGCCAGTGTTCTATTAAAAGCTTAATCTCCACGCAGCTTCATGTACATACACATTGTGTTCTCTCTTCTAAAATAAAGGTGACAGTTACCACTATAGGCTATGGAGACAAAGTGCCACAAACCTGGATTGGCAAGACTATTGCATCCTGTTTCTCCGTCTTTGCCATATCTTTCTTTGCCCTGCCAGCGGTAAGATCTAAGAGACTCAAGTGAACCGTTAACATGTAGTCCCTTGAGTCGCGCCAGTCAGCTGTTTATCATAGCAGTAAAGTGAAGTGAACCGTACACTGGATTCCCCTTTAAGATGTGGCATGTGGCCTTTAAAAATACATAATTTAATCTATAACCTGTTTTTTTTCCAGAGACTTCTATGTTTTAACTCTAATGTCTAGAATTGTTGCATTCTGACATTTAACAATATCCTAGACAGTGGTATTCAAACATGTAGACAGCAATTCTCTGATGAATCTCAAGATGCTTGAAATAAATTTCAGACTTAGTAAGACTATTCTCTACTGTATGTAGTATTGTCTAATGTTAGTCTAAATCTAAAATGTTTATATTTTACAAGCTTCTGTATTGGGCATTACATATTATCAACATTAACATGGCATAATACCATAGCAGAATGAAAATGTATCCTCTAGTCATAACTTTCAAGTATACAGTAGTTCTACAGCATTACAATGACATTGAAGCATGTGAGCCTGTGTTATGCTCACAGGGAATCCTTGGGTCAGGCTTTGCCCTGAAAGTACAGCAGAAACAGAGGCAGAAACATTTTAACAGGCAGATCCCAGCAGCTGCCTGTCTCATTCAGGTGAGAGGGTCCATATCACCATAATAGACACACATCGTGTAAACCAACAACTCTCCATGGTTCTTTTAGAACTGTATTTGTTTTTAATAGTATTCATGATATAAATAATTAATCATATTTTAATGAATCATTTTCTTATTCTTTAATGTTGGCTTTTTTGAATCAGTATATTGTCTCAGTGATAAATCACAGTTAAACTGATAATTACTGAATTTGTTACTTAGTTGTTTTCAGCAGCAGTGAACCCCCTTTATATTGTTATGCTATCCTCCATCTTCCACACATACGCACACGCACAGGCACACACACGCACAACAATGAAACCCCTTTTTTGGGGTCACAGGTAAAAATGATTTAGAACCATTTACCTCTGTTCTTCTTGCCTGCTGAATTGTTGTTTTTTTTTCAATGAATATCTTATTCCATTTCTCCCATAAATACATATTTTCGTCTGCCCTCATAGACCTCGTGGAGATGCTTCGCTGTGGAGAGCCGTGATTCTGCCACCTTTAAGTTATTTCTGAAAAGGCGAAACCTCCTCCCTCCTTCCTCCATGTCAAGTGACAAACCTAAAAAAACGGTGAGCAAATGTTTATTTTCTTGTATTGCTTTGTGTTTTGTGTTTGTTCTTCTATTGTTCTTTGACACAGTGATTGTTCCGACATGGCCAGTGGGACTGTAAACAGTACTGATGCTGTGCAGGCTCTTGAAGACGTGTGTGTGTGTGTGTGTGCGTGTGTGTGCGCGTGTGTGCGTGTCCCGGACAGGTGAAGATGAGCAGGAAGCTGAAGAGCAGTGAAAAAGACAATAGTCCTACGTCTCCCACAATTCCTAGCATCACCTTTGACTCTGCATTTGACAGTGGAAAGGAACAAGGTACTGAAGCATAAACTACTACACACTGTAACACCTTCTCCAGATACAGCCATGTCCATCTTTCTTTAAATATATCTATCTGTTCTCTTCTGGCATTTCTGTTTCTCTCTGTTATTTTCTTTTATAAATAATGTATAAATTCTGACTTAATTATTCAAAATTATGAATGATGTGTAGGCTTAACAACATTTATATTGGTCTGCTGATGAACAACATGCTAGAATATGGTCTACAGTAATTACTGATTCTGTATAGCCTACCAGTGAATTGTGAAAGCAAAAAAGCAGTTACGGTGTTTTCATTTACTGGCAATTAAAAATATCAATAGGAGAGACAGACTTAAAGTCAGAAAATGTATGAAATTGAAGGGATACAAGATACATTGAACTATATTATTTAAAAGGCAATATACTTTACCTGTACTGTTAAGTATACTGTAAACATAAGCACCCTTATACAATCTCAAAGCCAGAATACTTAACTACTGTTCATAATATTTCAAATATGTTGATCCATTACCTTCTTTCTGCCTTGACCTCGACCTCTGTCTGCCTACCTGACCCTACCTTTGCTGGTTTTATTGAAGTGCTCTTTGTTCTCGGCTCAGAAGGATCCCACACTCTTGGAGGATGTGGTGAGCTGCTGTTAGTGTCAACTTACTGCACACGTTTCTTTCTGTCCTTTCAATGTCTTCCCACCTCTCCATAAACACGCCCTCTAATGTGGCTCTAAAGCCCATCCAAGCACGTCCTTTATCTAACGACTGTACTGATATTACTATATTAGCTTTTAAGACACATTGTTATAAGTGGATCATCATCAACATGTACAATCTGCTGTTTATGTTCCTCCCTGTGCTTCAGATAACCAGCAGTCATGGACGTCTCTGACTTCTCTTCAGTTCAGCTCCCCTCCACCTGGTACCGTCACGTTTATGCTATGACCGCTCTTAAAATGCTCAGTGGATCGGCACTACTGTGCAAGGAGAATGTGCACATGAAATGTTAATAAGTGTAACTGCACCCCAGCTCTAAGCATGACTCCACTATACAACTTTGAGTTGTGTTGGAAACATGCTAAAACAGTATGAGTGGGGGGGGCTGAGAGGGGGACCCCCATTAACATTAACGTTAACATTTGAATTTGATGACGTATGGGCAGACGGTGTACTGTTGAAAACCAGCCAGGTCCTGGGGTGATTTTTAACGGACATGAGATCCGTTTTCAGCACATAAAATGCAGATTTTTATAAAAACACCAGTATTGATATGTCTCATCAGAGATTAATCCTGTTACTGTGACTGTATTTACGGTAGTTTCCAGCTCAAGAACATTTTAGGGTGCAGTTAAACTTTAATTGTAAACTCATAACAACTCTCCTCATAAATCCAACAAGGCTGCAAAACATTTTTTATATTGAAGTTGTGTGTGATATTCCAGCTGGTAACTTGAGCTTGAGGTGCACTTTAAATGTGGCACTGTTGTAATATTTGTTTTAAACCAACCTATTTGTACTTAAATTATGTGAGTATTTACATATATAGTCTAATGTAAACAGTCATCAGGTAAGCAGAATGAGTGTTTCTGCAATCAATCAATGAGATACACTATATTGCCCAAAGTATTGGGACACCCCTCCGAATCATTATATTCAGGTGTTCGACTCACTTCCATGGCCACAGGTGTTTCAAGTCCAGCACCAGGATGCAGGCTGCTTCTATAAACATTTGTGAAAGTTGCTCTGAGGAGCTCACTAAATTCAAGCCTGGTACTGTGATAGGTTGCGACCTGTGCAATACAGTAAGTCCATTAGTGAAATGTAATTACTACTACATCTGCCACGGTCAATTGTTGGTGGTATTTTAACAAAGTGGAAACAATTGGGAACAACAGAAACTCAGCCATGAAGTGGTAGGCCACATAAAATCAGAGCAGGGTCAGCGCATGTTGAGGTGCACAGTGTGCAGAATTCACCAACTTTCTCCAGAGTCAATAGCTACAGACCTCCAAATGCAGTGTGGCCTTAGGATTAGCTCAAGAACAGTGTGAGAGCTTCATGGAATGGGTTTCCATGGCCGAGCAGCTGCATCCAAGCCTTACATCACCAAGTGTAATGCAAAGCGTCGGATGAAGTGGTGTAAAGCACGGCGCCACTGGACACTAGAGCAGTGGAGACGTGCTCTCTGGACTGACGAATCACGCTTCTCTGTCTGGCAATCCAATGGACGAGTCTACGTTTGGCGGTTGCCAGGAGAATGATAGTTGCCTGACTGAATTGTGTAAAGTTTGGTGGAGGGGGGATAATGGTGTAGGGTTGTTATTCAGGGGTTGGGCTTGGACCCTTAGTTCCAGTGAAAGGAAATGTTAATGCTTCAGCATACCAAGACATTTTGGACAATTTCATGCTCCCAACTTTGTGGAAACAGTTTGGGGATGGCCGTTTCCTGTTCCAACATGGAACAGATTGCTTTGTGCACAAGGCAAGGTCCATAAAGACATATATGAGCGAGTTTGGTGTGGAGGATCTTGACTGGCCTGCACAGAGTCCTGACCTAAATCCGATAGAACACCTTTGGGATTAATTAGAGCGGAGACTGCGAGCCAGGCCTTCTCGTCAACATCTGTGCCTGACCTCACAAATGTGCTTCTAGAAAAATTGTCAAAAATTCCCATGAACATCCTCCTAATCCTTGTGGACAGCCTTCCCAGAAGAGTTGAAGCTGTTATAGCTGCAAAGGGTGCGCAAATTCCATATTTAACCCTATGGATTTACGGATTAAGAATAGGATGTCATTAACCTTCAGGTGCATGTTAACGCAGGCGTCCCAAAACTTTTGGCAATATAGTGTAGGATCAAATGAGAGATACAGTAGGTAGAGGACACTCAATTGTATCACTCTGCCTCCTGGTGGCCAGAATTATGCACTATGCTTTAAAATACATCTAACAAAAAAATATGTTATAGTCCCTGTTCATGGATGTTTTTTCAGGTAACAAATGAAACCTTTATAAATAAATTAGAGACATAAGTAAAATATAAAAATGTCAGTTTAGCTAATTTTACATTTGTATTTGTGGCATTGGTTCATGTCATGTTACTATACGCTATAAATGTTTGGACATA
>JAODUK010046989.1:0-19730 GCA_027564635.1 Typhlichthys eigenmanni
ATATATACACACATACATACACATACACAGATATACATAAACATACATACATTATACTATATAATAACTTTCCAATTATACAATTAATGATCAGTGCATGTGTAGCCTCCAGCTAATAATTCCAGCACTGATTGCAACCTGACTTCAAATACATTCAGAGAAACCAATTTCTCTATGGTCCTTCTGCAGTTTGTTCCATGAATCTTGGGCTGAAAACTGAAAGGCTTTCTTCCCCAACTCTGTACGTGCCTTTGATACACTCAGTAGAACCAGGGTTTGCGACTGCAGGCTATACTGAACACGTCTGCTGCACAATGTATTTACATAAATACAATGGGAGCTGTAAACAAAATGCACTATATATGTAAATAACTTCATCCTGAACTTTCTCACAAAATATCAATGTGGAGTTTAAAAGATAGCCGCTCATCAAGAAAACTGTACATTTTCACACCATGACCCTGGGTAACTGCCCAGGCTAAACAGAATCACTCAAGACGCTCGGCCAGGGTGGGGCCACCAACCAGCGTACGAGACGGGGGTGAAAAAGTGGGTGTCGGCCCTCTCAGTTACGCTGGCAGGATTGGGTGTCATTGCTTAATAACTAGCCCCGTCACCATTTCTGAAAGAGGCTGGGGTCAGACACCGATTATTCCACACACCCCCCCACCCCCCTGCACCTGCTACATTATTCACTCTGTCTTCACCTGAGAAGACCTGTGTGGGCTGGAGACAGACAGACACACAAGCATTATCACGTCCTTCTGTCCAGGGACGTTGCCAATCTCGCCAGGCCTATTTTAGGGGAGCCAGCACCCCCCCTAAATTATGAATTAGTCTCCCCTGAATATATCTATCATTGGACAGAGCAGGCACAAGCTATAATAATTACACTGAGCAAATTAAACACAGGATCTCTCTCTCTCTCTCTCTGAAGGACTGTAGTGATGGCACTATGCCCTGCCCCGATTTGTGTGAATTTATGTATTACATTTGTACTATTTGTACTTTCACTTATTTGTTTTGGTTTGTTGTGGAAGAGTAATTATTGTTGATTGAACAGCAAGTGTAATATTGACAAGACACCATTGCAGAAATGTTAAGATTTGTTTTATTTTTTTTCTGCCTACTGAATTCACAATCATCCGTGTTATTTGCATGGATTTGTTTTTCCTGCAAATGTTTTTGCTACATACATATTATAGCCATTTGTATTGGTTTTGGATGGATGGTAAAGGAATTATCTAAGTCATATAGGTCTATTATATAGTTATTTCACAAAAAATATGATAAAAAATATATTTTGGGGTTTGAAAATGTATTTTTACTGGGGATCATATCTCCAGACCCCCCTTAGTAGAGGCTTAGCCCCCCTATCCACAAATCTAGAAAATAATTTTCCAGAAAACTCGATGAAAAGCCTGTGTGGGTAAATGAGAATGCCTATCACAGCTAGTAACACTGCCATCTTCCAATCTTCTCGCAAGCCTGAGCTACCTTGGTCCAGCTTATGTTTAGTTAGTTAGTTAGTTAGTTAGTTAGTTAGTTAGTTGGTTAGTTAGTTAGTTAGTTAGTTAGTCTGACCACGTCTCACACACATCACAACACTGTTAAGATGTTTTTTTAACGGCACTTTGTGACACATTGTGAAGTAGTATAGTGGAGACCTGATAGATTGTCTCCAGGGCTTCCTGGAGCCAATGACATTAACTCAGGGTGACGAGAAGCACTCTGCTGAGGCCAGGGCAGCGGGCACCCTTCTGCTGTCAGTCAGGTCATACTCCAATGTGATCACTGGCCGTTGGGTCAGAGTGCCACACATGCTCCTTCTGACTGGCGAGGCATCTGGACGTGCCATTGGCTATCTTCCTCTGACGTCACGCTCAGGGTAGGAAAATCGAAATAACAGCTGATAGTAGTGAAAACAAGCTGACGTTCTAGTGTTTCCATGGCGATTTCCCACCCTGAGCGTGACGTCAGAGGAAGATGGCTGCCGTGTGAATAAGGTCAATGGAACATGTCCAATTGACCTATCCCAAGCCCCGCCCCACCCCTTTCACTTGTCCTACCTAGTTACTGTAACTAGGTATGACAAAACCGCATAGAAAGCTATTACAGGAAAACAGACAGTTGAGGGGGGGGGGGGTTCCGTCAGATAAAAAAAATGCTCAACTGTGGAGGACATGTAAAAGGGGCGGGGCTTGGGATATGTCAATTAGAGCACATGCAGTTTCCAGGCAGGGTTCAGATGCTGAGGATGTTTCACTATAGGACACAGCTCACATGTTTGTGTGTGTGCGCATGTGTGTGTTCGTAGGTCTATATGTGTGTGTATATGTGTATACCATAGATAATGAGATATCAAGAGGGAGGATGGGTTATTGAGGTTACTAAGGAAGTAGGGCATGTGATTGAGCAGCCGTGTGTGCGTGTGTCTGTTTGGCTTTCCCAATTGCTCTCAGCTCAATGTTCAGCTCAAAGTATGACCAGAGTGGAGAGATAGCTCTGATTTATTCATATTCACAAGATAAAATGATGAAAACCTAAAATATTACAGACTATTTCATGTTTATAGCTATCATAACTGGTGTGTTTATTTAAGCTGCCATCAATATTGTACTTGATGTTTGCAATTCTTTTCCCATTTATCCAAGATAGCTGATGATCAAGCCATTGCCAGTGAAAAATAAGCTACTGTAGATATCGTATTTATGTTCAATTTTTTTCCACCACGACTAAAGAGATAAATATTGGTGTCCGCTCCTTGAACCAGGAACTTAAAACCAAAGGGCTGGCCGTGAGCCAGCAAACTTAGCATGAACTCATCTTCCGTCTATAGAATTTAACATGGACAAGGTTTAAATCAGTTAGAACAAATGTAATAACAAAAGCAATAGAGAGAAACTAACTGGACTCAATGGGAACAGGCAGCCAACCCTAAATTTACTGTACAAGCCTTTTATAGTAAATAAATTAAACGTGACACTCTTCAACATCTTATATCTTTCCCTTGAGTCTTTTGTATTCAATCAAAGCCTAAGCATTTCTGACTATCTGCACTCTCAGTGTCTTTCTGTTCTTTACTGACATTTTGCAGGTAATTAGGAAAGTGGGAATAACAGTGTATCATTGCTCTTTTATATCCCTTATTTAATGCTTGCAGTGGGCTTTTCTTCTTCAACAATCACTAAAATGAGGAATCTCTTTTTTACTGCTGCAGAACAAAAGGGCCCCACTATCAATGCTTCCACTTCTCTGGGCCTTTGTTTGTTTCAGTGCTCACTCATGCAAGAGTGATCAAGTTTCCAATATCACACTGAGAGAGAAAACTAATCCCCTCTTCTACAGCTCAACTCCACCACTTTGCACAGGCTGCAGGTGGGACAAAGTCCAAACCGAGAGTTCTGGTCAACTGATAGTGGACAGGAACCAGCGACATCTGACTTCTCTCACACAGCTCATTGGCAGGGTATCACACTTGAAGAGCTAGGAGAAACAGGAGTTAGAGAGAATTTTGTGAGTGAATCCTGTCCAAGCATTGGGCATTAACTAGTTACTAGTAAGTAGTTACTGTAATATTATAACTTTCTTCAGTAACTACTAGTAGTGTAACTAACTACTATTTCCAAAACAGTATTAATATTACAATTACTAATCTAAGCATACCATAAGAACGAGATGTCTGGTCCTAGAAAATTTAGGGTAGGCAAATTGAACCAACCTGTCCAATCATCTGGTTTGAGAGGATGCAATGTCTTCACGTTGGCTGATTGTTGACTCCTAAGGTTAATTGTTCCAATAGGATTCAATTCTAAAATGAGCTGGCTGCACAGGTTGTCATTTTTAGGGCCCTAGAATAAAACCTAGCAAAAATACAATGCAAGTAACGTTAAATGCTTGTTGATTCGTAGTAGGCAACTTTAAAAAACTACATTATATTGACCACACTCACACTGTTTTAAGTGGATGATAGGCGATCAGTAGCACGGGTAAAACATTTTGGCTACTTATACTATTTAATACTAGTACTTGTCTTTTTTCCCCACTTTTTAGGACTTTGCCAATTCTTTTCCTAGCGATTACTCACACTATGTCAGCTGACTCGTGCTTGGTGAAAGCAGCAAGTGCTACTGCTACGTGGAATTTCCCTTCCACGTGTCTGAATCACGATCTGAATACTAGTTTAGGAAACCGCGTAGGTATAATAAAAACAATCAAGCCGATTGGTTAAAAACAGCAGGCGCAAACGTAGCTTAAAGGGGGGTTCTCGTGTTGGCCTGATATACAATAATGTATGCCGTCAAAAATCTATTTGTCTTTAAGAGCACAATTTCACCCGCCCCTAAAAAGGCGGAGCTAATGTCTGCGAAATGAAACCAGCTTTGTTGCAGTTTCTCTCGCAGAATGAATGTTGTCGTTGGGGTGAAACGGACTAAATGTAGACTATTTGATTTATTACGGCTTTGTTACTATCAAATGTGTTTTGTGTTTGGGACAGGCATCCGATTTAAAAAACGACTGGTGAGTAGCCTACGTAATTTATTGAACGTGTCCTTTGTTTAATACTCGGCAGGGGATAGTTAGTAAACAATATCATATTACCGTATTACAAACACGCAACCCGTTGTTATCGTCAATATGCTATAGACTAGCTTCAATTCAGACATGATCTCTCCTTTACAAGGCAGTAAGCCCGTCCAACAAGAATTGGGTTGATCATTGACAGTCATTTAGAGTAGACATTTAAATTCTACCGGCTTTCCCGGTTAAACTGGGTCTCGGTCACCGAGTGCATTTCGTCAGTCGGCACTGTCATTGTGCCGGTAGAAGAGCTTGTTTCTGATGTTGTCTCTTAACTTAGGCTTATACGAACAGGCTTCTTGTTTGACTTAACTTCTTGTTTGACTTAAAATGTTAATTTCACGAATGGATAACACCCTGTTTCTTTTGTATGTATTTAATTGTGTATATGTGTACCTTCTACGCAATAAACTATAGTGTATTAAATCCTCAATCTGCCAAGATGTTTAATTATGGGTTGTTTCTTAGCATAATAGAAATGGTTCTTTCATTTTTTTTAACACTGCTTGGCTATTAATGTACTATAGGCTACCTAACGTAGCCTGCCAGACAGGTAAAGGCAGAGTATTAGCTGAAACCGGTGCGGTCTGTGGTTCTTGATGATGTTGGATTAAATCTGTCAACAATGTACCCGCTCCTTACAGTATGTCTTACTACTGGCTTTAAGCATTATGTGGTCGGCGGCAGAGGGAGCCACTGCATCTGACAAGACGTGAAAATGAGCAGGGCGCATAGAATAACTGGAAGTTGAGGCTATTTTTTTTCAGAATGTATGTTCTTGCGCTTGTGTTTGTCATAACAAGACATTAAGTGGTTTTACACACAGGGATTATTGTGAACGCACACAAGATAGCGTGAGGTCTCAGCGCATTACACAGGCCAATCTGTTTGTTAGGTGTAGAAATGAAAACTCCTTCTCAGGGGCAGGCAAGCTGACAGACACAGGCAGGGAAGGGAGAGTGGCTGAGGATTTTCCTTAAAGGCTGTAATTATCTCTCTGCCAGGGACCTTCATTTTGGAAGTGTGGTAGTAACCCTGCATTACAACTGAATGGCAGATTCAGGTTGGACTGGTGAGGGTAGTTTTCAACCGGTGTTCTCTTTGACCCCTCTATGATTCAAGGTTGAGTGCATGATTGATACTGGAGATATTGGTTTGTGACATTGTTGGAGATATGGGGAAGTGGAAACACATGTTACTCTATAATAACTGACATAATGTTTATGTGAAACATTTTTAACAATGTATGTAGTAGAAAAAATAACTTTTTTTCTGCTCTGGTGAGTAGACAATTATGGGGCAGTTGAGAGAAACAATACTTTTGCTATGTTGGCCTGCATAGAGTTAGAGCCACTACCCCTCACTCAGCCATGTCCACCAAAGTCCTATTTAGGTAAATTTAGCTCTACCGAGTCTCCTAACCACACCAATTGTGTGGTTTCATCACCGAGATGAGCTCAACCACGTCCTCTACATTTGGAGGCAAACCTTTTACTCATTATCTGTATCACAACTCGCACTGTGGTTTTTGTCATTCATTATGAACCAGAAAGGTTGCCTTTTATAATACTGGAAGTGTTTTTAAAGCCAGTGTTCAGTGGCCTGGATGAGGTCACCTCATTAGGTAGCCTGTTTAATGTCGAATTGTGCATTGTCCACAGATAAACCCCTTACAGACATACTGTTCATGTAAGTAGACACACATCTCTGTATCCAGCTCTAATAATAATTGTCCCTCCCACCTTAAGGTTACTTACTCTGTAGTGCCCCCGTATGGACGATGAAGAGGATGATGTATTTGAGCCAGACACAAACTGCAACTGGCAGCACACCACCTACCGCGAGATAAAGTGCAAAGATCAGGGCACACAGACACACGGCCCTACACCGGCCAATGGCATGCTGCCCTGCGGCGTTGCAGAGGAGCCCAGACAACTGTTCATCGGTGAGCCTCGACTGTGATAACGTCACAGGTTGACGTATGGGAGCGTAAGAATGGATAATATTGTAGCTGTGGTTTTCACACATTATGGCGCCTGATTGTACGAGTCACTGTGTCATTTATGACCTGTGTGAAAGTGTACCCAGCTGCTTTGCTGTTCAGAAGGCGCCAGGCTGGCGCTGTAGCTCTGAAGACGTGACATGACCATCACCTATAAGTGATAACAGGGAGGAATGACTATCAGTGACAGCTATAAAATAACAGGCTGTATCGGCACCATGAGGAACTAGGCCATACATGTCACTCTTTCTAGTCAGCTCCATAGCAACAAAGTGATCTTGACCACACACATTAACTTCCATTTGTTTGCAGATTATAATTGACTTGACTGACATTTAATTAAAAAAAAGAACAAGAAAATAAAAAAAAAATTATACAAATAAATAAATGTTAAATGTTAAATGTTTTTCAGAACAATAAACCAATTGCTAATATCATCGGTGCTCTGCAGGAAACGCAGGCTATCGATTGCACTTCCCTGCACACTTTGAGCTTGGCGGAGACCAGGGGAGCAGGCAGCAAGAAAGGGAGGACGAGGAGGCGGTGGAGGAGGACGAGGAGGAGGAGGAGGAGGAGGAGCCAAGTGGGCCGGAGGAGGGGCAGCGGCAGGCGTGGGGCCAAAGCATGGAGGCCCACATTGGCCAGAAACTGCGGCTGGTAGCAGACCAGTTCCACCGGGAACACGTGCAACTGGTGGGTGATGGACGGAAGTCCGACTGTGTTATTATGTCATGTATGCCAAACACTGGGCGGAAAGCGCACGGCTGGATTAGAAGACAAG
This sequence comes from Typhlichthys eigenmanni, assembly GCA_027564635.1. Taxonomy (NCBI): domain Eukaryota; kingdom Metazoa; phylum Chordata; class Actinopteri; order Percopsiformes; family Amblyopsidae; genus Typhlichthys; species Typhlichthys eigenmanni. The sequence continues at coordinate 7,365 of JAODUK010046989.1, forward strand.
ATAACTCAGGAGCACACATGCACAACAGGAGGTTTTTAATACGTTATCATGCTCATATGGGCCCATGCCATTAGAGGGGGTGTGGTGGGGGTCGATGCCTTCACAGTTATGTACCGGCTGGTACACAGTACGTTAACCTCCTGTTCTGACCCTGCATCCTCCCCGTCCCCTCCCCCCTCTTGCCAATACACAGATATAGCAGACCAGGACACCCCCCCCCCCCCCACCCCCACCCCCCGCCTCCTCTTCCTGTTTATTTCTCTCTGCTTCACCCTCGCTGTCTTCCCCTGTTTCCTCTCGACTGGTAAGGCAGTGGGGGTTGGGGGGGAGTGGGGGGAAGGTGCATTGTTGGCCTGGCCGTCAGCAGCACACCAGCACACCGACACCGTCCACCGAGTCGCTCTGCCGCGCTACAGTACGTGTTGCTGTTGGCTCACCACCAACGCACACACGGCCCCGTGGGAGCTGTGTGCGCTCCACCGAGGGCTACATGCCGCCTGGAGAGGGAAACACATGGCGTCTTACACAAATCACCACACATAGACATTTCGCACTCTCTTTTGTTTTTGTGGGATATGTGTGTGTGTGTGTGTGTGTGTACGTTCATGCGATGGTAAAGTAAAAAAAAGAAAAAAAGCAGAAGTGGCGGGGGAAGGTAAACATGTGTTGCAACCTGAAGCTGAATGCGTGAGCCCCGGAGGGGAACAGCTGTGGTCGCAGGGAGACTCCACTCAGACCCCTTTCCGACCACAGCCACGGGAAACGCCCTAAATAAGAGGCCCCCACAGCCTGTGGAACCGAGACGGCCATAATGACCGTGTAGGATAGTATAGCGGGGAGCTATCTGCTTACAGTAATAGGCTGATGCTGATAATGGGAGAGGGGATGGAAAATACACACCAATGCTCTCTTTGCCACTCGCAAACCTTTCCCAGCAGAGCGGGCCTCGCCCCGGTTTGTTATATTGGAGTCTGACGCAACATGTATGCCTTCATAAACAACTTCTTCTTTTCACGTCGACACCAAATCAAATTTCACATTTCTTCTCACACCACCACCATCATCTAAGCTGAGGTTATTATTATCACATGAGCTGAGCATGACTCACGTATTGTGAGAGTGACACACGAACACACAAGCAGACAGACAGACAGACAGACACAAGCGTGCAGATGTACCGCATGTGTGGCTGGGAGGCAGGCAGCGGCCAGTCCTGTGTGAAGGGTTGGGGGGATAGGGTTGGGTGGGGGGGGTGCAGGAAGTGTCTGAGTTACTGTCCATTACTGTCTGAGTAAACAGAAGCAAGAGTGAATCAGTAACAACGGGTTTATGATGTCATAACAAGGCATCGCACGCATGGGTGTGTGTTTGTGTGTGTGTGTGTGTGTGTGCGTGTGTGTGTGCGTGTGCGCGTGTGTGTGTGTGGGAGAAAAACTGCACTTGCCACATGCAAGAAATTAAACTCAAATTGTGACTTTATAAAAATAGAAAAGTTGTCGTGACTGCGTATTCACACAATAACTAAAACGCTTGCCAGTTGGGCAGCTGGAGAGCCCTGCTCAGCTAGGTGTGAGACATGCTTGCTGTCCAGTCTGTGTGACAGCCACACTGTAAAGACCATACAGCATCCCACTGGCTCTGTACCCCGAGGCTTATCTGTTGTGATTCCAGTTCTATCTCCTAACTCTGGGGAGCAGTTAGCTAGGACGTGCACTGTTTGTGCGTGTGCCTTGTTATATTTCTATCTGTCTCTCACCTGGATAGTGGCCTGTCTTTGTCAGCCCTGCTCCTCCCTGTACTCCTGTAGCACTATCGCACTGAGCAGACACTTGTCTCTAAGCCAGCCGAGGCCCTCTTGACAGCCATCTCGCTGATGGACCGTTGATGGAGCGGCATAGCTGTGTGTGTGCTCTGCTTGGGAGCCCCTGGCAAGAGCAGGGATTAGATAGCCTAGCCGCGTATGAGGGGAGTGCTAGCGGATGCTGACAGATAAATTGCTCCTCGGCCTGAGGAGGGCTGGAGGGAGGGGGGGGGGTCCCCAGAGGAAAGCTGACATTAGCCCGCCTGCCATTGGAGACAGGGCAGTAATGACGGTCACAATGGCAGGAAGACTGCTCGGGTCTGCGCAGGGAAAGGAGCGGGGTTAGGTTTCACCCCCGTGTTTTTTTAGGTGAGACGACTCCCTCTGCTTTCGACAGGAGGTGTTGAAAGCAGGGTTCAATGTCCGCTGTGCGTGCGTGTGTGTGCCTGCGTGTGTGTGTGTGCGTGTGTGTGCGTGAACAGCATTTGTGGTTTTATCTTTGCAGTTTCGCAGGGGGAATAACACTCTCATGTAGAGACCGTGAGAGTGGATCTCAATTTGAAATAAAAAATATCTATGCGGGTCTCCTTGTCTCCTCCCTAGTATGACTAACGTGGACTTTGTGGCCACTTGTGTGCTCTAGAGATAAGACAGAAGTTGTGCTCAGCTGGCTTGACGGAGAGCCCACACGGGACTCTGATAACGCACATCAGGCTAATATCAGAGTGACGACGTGCCGCATCTGGCTAGACTGGCTCTCTGTGCCTGGCTAAATTTAGAGGCTGATGATTTTGACAGTTGGTGGAGTGACTCGTGACCATGTTGCGACAAGCCTGCCTACACCACTCTATCTCTCTCTCTCGTTCAGCATGGCAGTGTGAAAAGTAAAAGGCCACTGTCAGGGACTTTCTGTGTTTTGTGGAGACTTGTAGAATTGCATTTGTGCTGTTAGCTTGCGTGACACCTGTTGGTGTAGTCGGCCTCTTGTTTTATTGATGTTGCTAACAGCAGACAGTGAGCAGTCTACACACCTCTTGCTGACGTGTACATTATATTCCACATTCACATACATTCATTATTGCTCCCTATCTCTGTCATCACGAAAATGGAGCTGCTTGTTGTGTCTATAATAATTAGTTTTCATATTCAGAGAGGTTGTGGGGACATAAGTGTTTAAAGCCGTGCTAGCTCCATACATGTTGTGAAATTATCCAATATGTACTGTCTAATGTATTCACAAAGAATGCATTCTTGTTATGATTACAGCCTTAGCTAAATATCAACATGTAACTTTTACTGCAGATTTATTGTTTATTAACAAACATGTTTTTTTTTTTCACGATTATGCGTTGTCGCTCATAAAGCTGTTAGCACTTTAAGTTTTCTGATATGTTTCTAAACTTGGTTTTTGCTTTGAGCAAAAGTGAGTGAGAGAGAGGCTCTGCATATGTAGCAGCAATCTGGCAAAAGCTTATGCAACACACTGCAATGTGCACTGCACTTTGACTGGAATAAATACACCTCAAGGCTTATCATATGGCTGCTCTTAGCTGGTGAAAATAGGTCAGTGTTTGGATACTACCTCACCAGTCATGTAAATATGGCATATCTAATCTATGCTGTCTGTCAGACATGTTGGCTGTGGTAAACAGTTACCAAGAAGAAAATGGTGTACTTGTTGCATTGTGTTGAGGAGCTAATCTAAGGTCTTTTGTTACTCATCTTAAGTTTATAGGCCTGCCCTGAAAATAGCTACGGCCTTATCAGGTATGGTGGAGTCTGCGTTTCGTCTGTGGCTGGGCTTTTGGTGGGCAGACCTTGAGCTACTGTAACGCTCTACCACTCTCCTGTAGATATGAGTTCCAGGTTCTCCCCAAGAGCTCCCTAATCCCATATAGTGCAATTACCTTATCTTCCCTTCTCAATGGCAGAGATAGCATTATCCTTCTAATCGCACACTATCCAATTGGCTTGCATGCCAGTGAGAGAAATAATGCTCCTCCTGATCCACTGCTTGTTGTTGCAGTCACAGAGCCATACGATGTAGGGGTTCATAGCATTATTAGACATGGTAGATGTCTGATGATGTTAAGACTAGGGATAGAAGATGGCATCCGGTGTCTGCTTCTATACCTCTTCACCTCCCTTATTGTATCACATATCACTGGATCATTAAGTATCACTGGAAAACTGGAAAATGAAGGTGTTTTTTGTGTTATGGGGGATTGTTAAATTAATTCAAGAATGGGTCAAAAATCAAATGTTCACACTGAATATCTCAAAAGTATAATCATATATTAAGGTTTTGCGAGATATAAGCCCAGTTCAGTGGGTGTTATTGTGATGATTCTAACTTTTGGTGGTCTTCTTTTTGTTGTTGCAGTATCATCGAAACCAAAGGCATCATGGGCCGTTGTGGTGGCGCCTTGCCTCCACTCTGCTCAGCCTCCTGTTTGACAGGGGGGGGTTGGCTGGACGTGGTGGAGCAGGACGGAGGTGAGAAGACCAACACGGCCCCTTTAAATCATATTTCTCAGTCTCGGAGTGGAACTGGACTCCTGATGGCACTGTCAAATCTAACACGGGTCTGTTGGGGAGGAGAAAAGAGAGAGAAATGGTCACCGCAGGACGGAGACAACAACTTCTTTTTTTTTACAAGGTTTTTCCTTCTAAGAAGATGCCATGTTGCTCCCCATATTCCTCTACAGGGCAATGCACATATGTGAGTGAATGTGCAGTGTATTATTGTGTATAGTAGCCTACATTGTTCTTGTTGGGTTTGTTTGCACTTCAACATGTATTCACCTTGAATGACCTCCACAGACCCTGGGAATGCCTTATTCCATGTCTCCATGCACAGCTGAAAGAGTGTTAAGCAGGTTTAATACGTAAGAAGGACTTGAAAAGGAAAATAAATATGTTCCAGGGTTTTCCTTACTGAATTTTCCGGAGTAACCAGTCAATTTGACAATTTACTATTTTCCAAAGAGTCAGTTTCTCAGAACAAAGCATTTTGCACCTCAACTTTGCACTCCTTATTGGAGTGTATATTGTTATTAGTCTAATTTCATATTCCATATTTCATACCCCATTTACATTTCTAGTATATACTGAAAAATCTGAAAATGTTGTCCCCTGGTGTCATTGAAAATAGTAATTATTATTATTATTATTATTATTATTATTATTATTATTATTATTAATAATAATAATTCAACCATTTATGGTCTATAAGGACATAAAAATATTTGGTTTTCTCAGTTTCCATCCGATCACCAGACATGAATCTTCCTTCCAATATAATCTTGTTCCTAATTCTACTTTCCAATAGAATAGATCCAAGTATTTTAGGTTGTTTGCTTTTGATTTCTTTGAGACCTCCATGCCCTTGAAGTGGAGCTGTGGATCCACTGTTTTTGCACTAGACTACACCCTTAAAAAGTTCATATTGTCTTACCAAACCAACATCTGTTCTGAATGAAGGTTATCAGTTAGGTCATTTGGCTCTTTCATTCGCATGTCCAAGACAAATCATTAGCATCAAGACTTCAAATAAACAACACAACTCAAGAAAGATACTGTACCAGAATTGCTGGTTTTGAAAGGTTAACATGCAGTGCCCACAGAGCCACATGCCTTGATCAACAGTCAGGGTTTGAGTGAGTCTATGTGCTATGTGCTTCATGCAGCCAGTGTGTATTGTGAACACCAAAGCAATACTATACATCCCTCCCAACCTGTGAACTAATACCATCTCCTCTCAGGTTAAATGTTGGGTGGTTTTTACCATTCTGTAATCTGTTGGGTGATTACTGTTTTGATTTTGGTGCAGATCATTTATGTTATATCACTGAATCCATTGACAACTGGTCTATAAGTTGGAAAAAAATAAAATCACGGCGAATAAACTGTAATTATTAGTAAAATATGAATATGTTTGAAGACACTGTTAAAGATGCTGTTTGTTGTACTTTCCATTGCCTGCTCTAGGCTAACTTTTGGACCCAAGAGCAGTACATGTCAGCGGGGTATAATTGTAAAGGGTTGTCATAGTGCAGTTAGGGTTTGCTCTCATTTAACATCTCAAATGTGTCTCAGGGACAACTTTGTAGGCTACTGGTCACCTTCAGAACCAGTTACAAGAGAAGGATTGGTGGTCTAATGAAAATTCCTGAAGGTGTAAACATGTCTCCATTTCAGTTCAGATCCCTATTGGCTGAAGACTTCAGTAGATACCCAAAAGGTGCAGTTTGACAGACAGGCGGGAGGCCACGCTTGCTAGCTGCGGTGGGACAGAGGCCTGCTGAACATGTAGTAGGAGGCGTGTGAAGTGAACTGAACGTGGTTACGGTTAAAGTTTCCTGCGGATCCTGAATGCTGAGCCAGTCCCCGTATAGCAGCCTGTTCCACCGCACCTTGCCTTGCCTATCAGTCTGTATACTCGCCCCACCCTAGTCCTCCATGTACTGCTTCTTCTTAACTTGGGTGTTCTTCATTTTGTAATTTATTTTTTAACCCTTCCTATTTATTTTTTTAGTATATTTGCTGATTTCTACTGTATACACCTCTGTGTGCAATTGCTTTTTATTTTCAATTTTCTTTGGTCTTAGATGTGTATATGGTTATTTTATTTGATTCTGGGCAGAGCACAGATAGACTGCTTTGTGCCTGTTATTACTTTAAGGTTGTGATTTCCGGGGAGAGGCCCACTAGTTCATGCATTTTTCTGTGGTCTCCACACACCCAGGCATGGTGTCATAAATCGATGCTTGTGCTTTAGAGAAGTGTCCACTTGGATGAAGTTTTGAGCCTTAACTGACACCAGTTAGCAGGGTTTAATTTTGCCTGTGCATTACCCATGTTACCATTTTTTACTAAAGCACATGTAGTGCATATAAATGTAAAATGTAAAATAAATTATATACAGGCCATCAGAAGTTTCAGAGTAGTGATTATTATAATTATTATTATAATTATTTTTTTCTAAAACAAATTCAAATTCTTATTAGGGCATTGGTTGCTGGGTTCAATTCTTAAATTTTGATCATTGTATTATAATCAGTATGCACTGGAAAGTACTTTGTGTCTGTATATCTCGTGTCCCTGATCTATTGTGTTTTAAATGTAGTATATACTTTGGGTTGTTCTCTCCGTGGTTCGTCATGGGCTCAACTGGCTATATGTTTTAGCCATACAGTGATACATTGACCAGCTCCGCCTTAAAAGATGGCCTGTTTGATTTATTGTAAAGGGAAACAAGCCACCCTCTTGCCCTGCATAATTTGTTAGATGAGGTTTCCAAGCTGCACTCTCCATATAATGTGCAGAGAAGACCGATAGTGGGGTGTTTGTATTTTATGGAAACCATCAAGTGTCTTGAACTTTTTAGTCCACCTTATATACATTTGAAGTTTTGAAGAAGGTTTTGATTTTGTTATTTTGTATGAAACATTTCTTGCTCATGGTCTTTTCTTAACTTTTTTAAGATGTATTTTCTTAGGGAAAAAGGGTTTGTTTTTATAAGGACAGTTCATACTTGTCACATTTTAATACTGTTTGGATCTTTTGAAGCCCAATGAGATCAAGGGCTTTTTTTTTGTATAAAATGAACTTGCAACATTCCGTGTGCATCTCATTGTAGTGTATAAACAAAACCAAACGATTCAGTATTGTGGTTAATTTGGCTCATGAACCTTCATAATAGCTAGGAAATAATTTCCCTTTGTTACAGAAAAGATGAACTGTACGCGTATTACTGAAACCCTGGAAAATGCCTTTAACTGCTCAGTTTCAACAAAGTCTTGAATATCACACGATCTTTGCATACCAAGAAATAAGACCCAGTGAAAATGTAGCATTTTTGTAAACATTGACTGTGTGTTTTCGAGACTGTACTGTGCACTCATTTTGTGTTCATATTTTTTGTGTTGATATATTATGGAAGACAATGTGTTATGTAGTGCAATATGCTGTACATAAAGAGCTTTGCTCTACAAAACTTTTTTTTCTGAATTTCTTGTTTATTGGTACTTTTTCAAATAAAATTTTAACGAACAAGTTCAAAGTTGTAATTTTTGTATTGTTTGACAAACTGCAACGTGCTGCTAGTACAATGCCCCGGCTTTTACGTGACAGCCTGCAGGAGCATACTTAATGTACTGGTCTTCTGTGCTCTGCTCCCACTCAACTAAGACCTAAGATTTCACTTTATTTCAAGGAGTTCTGAGTCGTCAAAGTAAGCCACTGATGGATTAGCCAAGTGTCTGAGGCTAGCCAAGCCTTTTGATGCTAGCCAGGCATTTGGCAGAAACTGTGCCCATCACATCCATCCTGCAGCTTGGACATTCATTTGGAGGGAGCGCCCGGTCTTTACTCCATGCACACATCCACACACTCCTGAAACGCACAAAGTGTAGGCGAGCGTAGCATGGCAACTAGGAGGCTTGACCTGTGTCCCACATGTACGCCAAGTAATATGCCCCAGTACAGAGCAAAATAAACAAATGTGCCTCACCCCCCACTCTCCCTGTCACGTCCTGAAAGGTCAAGGCCTGCGCTGCTGAGGCGACAGATTAGTTACACTGTAGCACAGATGCTGCCGGGCCAAAACACTGATAGATTACTCATGGCAGATATAAACACAGGTTCACTGTCTCTTTCTGGCCTGTGCAGGGGGGTGGCCTTTTACTTGGAACGTCTCAGAGGCTTTTACATATAGCGCTGTGTAAGACGTATGATAATGCAGTGAACATACGCAGCATAAAATCAATGCAATGCATTATATTCCCACCTATGTGACGCTTTGTAACTCTTGTGTCTAATAGCGCAGACAAGTCAAAGCTGTGCACTGTCTAAAGTCACCTCCCCGAGGGCAAACGCGTGGCACTTCTTTTGTCATGGCTGCCAGGTACAGTTTCACAGCTTGCTGACACCTGACTCACCTGTTTGGCCACTTGCAGCAGAGCAACTCCCTTGCCTGGGGCCTCCTCGTGTCACACAATGTGTGTGTGCGTGTGTGTGTGTGTGTGTGTGCACGTGCATGTGTGTGTGTGTGTGTCATAGGATGTGGTCGAAACAGATCAACAGATCCTAGTCTCAGTCACTACAGCACACACAGATCCCCAATGTTCCACGGCTAATCCCTTTTGCCTTAGGTATTTCATGTATGAGAATTCCTATTGTGCTAATAAAGCGTAATACATATATCTGTACAGCGGTCGTACTGACAGGTTGTGCCTGCAGCCGTCAGTGTCGTGCATAGACACTTTCTCATTTAATTACTGTTAATGGATATTGGATATTAGTGTCTGTGAGCCAGTGATGCGCCCTGTCTGCCTCGCCGTTTACCTCCAGACTCCATTGACTTGGTAGCTCTTATTATCTGGTCCTGTCTCCTCCGCACTTTAACAGGGAGAACTTCAGCTTTCCCTTGCCTAAACAATGGCTCCTCTGTTTCCCCGGCAGCCTGGCCCACTGCTGAAAGAGACGCCCATTAGAGAAGCCTCTATCTGTGGGGTCAGGCGCAAGGGTCGCTCACAAGTGCAGCTCTTGTTTATGTCTGCAAAGCCAATCAAAACACTGCAGCCTACACGGCTAACTCCTCCTCGCCTGCATCTCTGGCCCACTTCAACGTCTCCAAATAAGACGCAGAAGAAGACGTGCCTGAAATGACAACATATTCGACAATAGCTTCAATTGCCCACTTCGACTCAACCCAATTAACAAAGGCCATCTCACGCCAAGTCGTACCAAATGCCTCACACACGCATAGTGTTACTAAGTGAATAGAGAAACTGTGTGATAGCGAATAACAGCAATTTAGTGTTGACAGGCATCTCAGCACCTGTTGTGCACAACCACAACCCACAGAGCCACCCCCCACCCCCCAACACGAGGCCTCCATGGGGTACCTCCTGACTCTGGTAAACTGGCAATGTCTAAATTATCACCTGTGAATTCACTCTTTTAGCTCATTTAGCTGTAATTTATTGTTTTGAGGAGGGGAACAGCATATACACCTTATCTATCCATCTTAATGTGAGTTAGCCTGTGACAGCAGTCATTTCAGATAAGATAAGAGAAGATTAAGATAAGTACTTTATTGATCCCTGAAGGGAACTTCTGCTGCAGTGATGGTACACTACACATAGGCCTGAGTTAGACAAGAATAGTGGGGATATTACATTTAGCAGACTATGGAGGCTTTGGGTGCTGAATACATTCAGGGAGGATGTTGTTTTATTATGAGTCATGTTCAATAGAACTGCTCAATAGAGCAGTAATGAGTTACACGGTTCATTGGCTCCTGTCCAAATGAGAGACTTGTGCATTTTGGACGGCCTCCATGTTTACCCATAAACCCAAGTTGTTGTCGCTCGTTGATGTTGTTTCACACGCCGTCGTTGACGTCGCCGTCGTCGTCCATTACCAGCAAAACCTTTTGTTGCTCATTCTTGTTTTTCCTCAACTGAAAAGTCTACAAATACGCTAAACAATAAGGACAATAGAGTATACAGTATCTGAGCTGCCACCGCAATTATAGCACCGCCCCGAAATTCATATCACCAGCCGCCTTGCACCAGAGTGTTCCAACAGCACAAACACACTGGGGTCTGACAATAGCGCACATAATGAAACTAACGGTAAGGCAATGTGGCAAGCTGTGTGCATAATAGCTTATTAAATATTATTAAACCTCGGGATTACAGTCATTACTCCTCAGTGTATAATGGCATTTCAGAGAGCTGTGTACGCTCACGGTTTTATTTTCTGTTGAGCCTGCTGGCTGCGGTCCAAATGAGAAACTCTACACTCCTCCAGGGCACATGACTCAGTTAGCAGCCTTAATGGCAGCCGTCTTTTAATTCATTGACATAAGAAAAGCTAATGCAGCGATGTAAAGACACAGAAACAACCAATAACGATTTACTTTTTAATAGCCTCAGATGTAGGGGTGTGTAGGCCTACAATACACTTTGCCTGTACTCTGTGCACATCTGGTGCGGCCTACAGTTGTCATGGGAATAAGCCTAGCCAAGAGTGTGGGGGATGGTGGAGGGGGGGGATTCAGCTGGGCAACCACACCCCCCACACCACCCGCTGTCCCTGTGCTAACACAGCTGACCACTGAGCCCCCCCTTGCTCCCCTAAACCCAACCACCTTAGCACAGCTGGAGGATGGTACGCATATATTGATCTGTTGATACTTGTCAGCCCGATAAACTCATGAACTCCGGGATCAGCAAAAGTGGGACAGTCACCTCCACGTCTATTGGCCGCCCAGCGCTGCGTGAAACTCCTATTTCCCCCCTTCTGCACCCTCTCTGCTGCAGAGCGCTTGAGCAATCCCCAACCTCCCTTTGTTTACCGAGAGCAGAGCCCAGCGCTTTGAACGGCAGTCACTCCCAACCTCACAGCTGTGACACACACACACACACACACACACACGCACGCACGCACGCGCGCACGCGCGCGCGGGCACAGGCACACATGCACATGCACACACACTAAAATATCTGACTCACAAACACTAGCAGTACCCTGCGGTCAAGGGGAGGGATTTGAAATCCTCGGCGCACAACACACGAACCTGCTGAACTCGCCCGTTTCTCTCCTGCTGCTTATTGTTCCCCTTAACTTCATTTCCCCAACTATATCGCACGTCAGCCATCTTCATTCTCATGCGCTTCCATTAGGACCCCAATTATAAGATATACCCGGTAAGCCTCGTCACAGCGGGGCTACTGTTTCCCCATCCCCCAACCTCGAGCACTAATACTTTGGCACTAGGGCCCAGGGGGAGAGAGGCAAGCATGGCCCTAATTATGACGGGGCATGTCACTCAGTAGACAGCACATAAACAAGCCTGGTCACTGTTGAGACCTAATTGGCAGGGGGAGGCTTTTCTGTAATGGGATGAAAAATAAGCAGCCACAGTGGTGTTCGGAGCCTTCTGCTTCGGCGCTGCGTGAGGCGAGTGGTAGTGAGTGAGGACGGGTTCGCTCCCAAACAGAGACGCCGGCTGTCTTTCACAAACACGGCAGCGCGCGATAAAGGGACGCACGCAATGCTGGGTTCTAGAGACCCGCGGGGCAGGTTCAGTGGGTGCGTTTTCACCCGTGCCAGGCGAGTTGGCGCGGCGCCAGGGATGTCAACTAGCAGCCCGTCTTGTTAGCACACCTCAACCTTGATAAGGAGTGTGGAGAGAGGGGATGAACGCTGGGGCAGAAAAACAAGCGGCCACACCAGGGGCGGGAGGCTCGGGAGAGTTCTGCAGGCTTTGTTGTGTGTGTGCGTGCGTGCGTGCCTGTGTGTGTGTGTGTGTGTGTGTGTGTGTGTGTGTGTGTGTGTCTATGTGCTGATCACGCAACAGTGCTCCTTCTCCAACGAGGAACAACTGCAAAAACATAGGGGAGAATGGTTCAACTGCGAGCAGTTTTTCCGAGCTCATGTTTCACAACAGAGAACTGGGCCCCTCCCTCTCTCTCTCTCTCCCTCTCTCTCTCTCTCTTTTACTCATTTCCCTTCCCCCATATCCTACTTGTACTTGCCCTTCTCTGCTTATC
>JAODUK010047000.1:0-19729 GCA_027564635.1 Typhlichthys eigenmanni
TTTGATGCCTTCAGTGAGAATCTACAATGTAAATAGTCATGAAAATAAAGAAAACGCATTGAATGAGAAGGTGTGTCTAAACCTTTGGCCTGTGCTGTATTTCAATTGTACACATATTGTGTTTTTTTAGAAATATATTATATTTAGAAATATAATCCTTCTTCAACAATAACCACAAATGCATACTACCAGTACAGCTATGTGGATTTGATTATGTCAATGTCACCTTTTCCAAAGTGCATTGCACATTGAAACTAGAGTAGATCTTGAAGGAATGTGTGCATGAAAAATATAAGAAAAGTTAGAAAGCAGACTTGCAGACTTGCGGTAATTTCATGATACTGCAGATGATGATGTTAGTGTCATGTATTCAGTGACTCATTGCATTGACTCATTGGGTCATTATTGCCCTTTATACAAATATCATTTTATGATACAAAACATAATTAAATCAACACTAATAATTATAACAATAATAAATAAACATCTTGCAACTTAGGGTGTTCCCTATGAAAACCACTGGTCAACTCCAATTCATATAATTGTATTTTAGTGCTACGATAATGGATATATTAATATTTAAAGTTGCTGGAGGCAGAACTCTTTGTTTGGTGGGAACTGATACAGAATATAGAGCAGTTGAATCGTTTTAATTAGGGTCTTGTGACGCTGTTGCTGGCCGGCACCATGCTGAGTTTCAGGAGAGCTGTGTGAGAATTGAGATGAATAGAGAATTCGAGGTCAGCTCTGTCAAACAGAGTGAACCCACTATTTCCAGAATTTTCAGTAAGACCACACACAGACCTCAATTATGCCAGTATCTTTTAAAATGTCCTTCTAACGTGCCTTTAAAAGTTCACCCTTATGTTTAGGAGACTTCCCAATGTTAAAATAAAATCTAAATTGAATGTTTGTGCAGTAAAATGTGTCTGCATGTCTATGTTCCCCACAACAACAAAACCTAGCATATTTAAAACGACTACCAGGATGCATACAGCATGCCAGATAAAAGTTATAATGTGTCTGTATCAAACTATAGTCTTTGGTTAACATCAATATTACAGCGACAATAAATTACATAGAATAGATCATACTGTATGGTTGACACCATAGGAGAACATGACAAGCATACGGTATATCCACAGGTGTACGGTAACGGCGTGATGGAGAGGTGAGGACAGAAGAAGGAAAACACGTACAGGGAGATCAACGTGCCAGCTGGCTCGGCATTTAATGCAACCTAAACTCAGAAACTCAAACATAAGGCATGTACAATCACAAAACACAAAAAGCCTACTAATGAAACCAAAAGACAATAAAGCAATAACGGCTAAGCTAACGTGAACAATAACCCACAACCCATACAGTGAGTCCCCAGCCTATATGCCCTCGCACCCACACGGCTGGAGGCAATCGGCTGATTGCACGTGTGAGGGCGGGGTGCTGGTAGCACGGGCGGTCCACCACCGGCCGCACCACACACCGACGAGACAACCCCGGCAAAGGGATGCAACGCTATAGGGTGATATTACCTTGAAGCCATAGACGCTGGGTGTTTTTCTTTTTATAGCAAAACACTATGCCGTTTGTTTGCTCTCTGCTTGGAAGAATTCCAAACTCTATTCTGTATTGTTACTGGTAAATATAGACAGCTAAGGCTACATGTAACATCAATAGAACTTTAATTTTCTCTCCACATTGGTTAACATTACACTGTACAATAATGCACAGCTGAGAATAACTCAATTATGTAATTACATGGATGTCATTATTGTAATTGGAACACTATCATAACTGAAAATGAACTGTGTAGTTAATAAGATGGGCAGAGAGTAGCTGGGTCAAATCAATGAGCTGGCACGGGTAGTTACACTCTACCCTCAGAGCACAAACACCTGACCTTTGACATCTGCAGTGGGAAATATTATTTGCTTACAGAGGCAGTACTTGTAGTACTGTATAAACGTGTGAACATTTTACATTCTTATGGACTTTTCAACCTATGAATTTTAGCAATTATGTGTCTGTAGTTGACAGCTCTTGAACGTAATCAATATAGATGATAGAATATACTGATTTAAAGAGTGCATTTGGCTGTGGTAAAAGTATTTTAAAGAGTAAACCATATTGGGAGCAATTACAGGAATACAGATGTCAAATCATACGTTTTCAAGCAAGTTGCCATACAACACTGGCATTTCGTTTTTTAACCAGGTAAATTCCATGGTATAGTATTTTTTTTTTAATAAAATACTTAAATAAATATTGAAAGGTGAAAATTTTTAAATAATAATATAACAGCAAATAACAATTTTCTATGTGAAAATAGTGGAGTAATTGCAACCTGAGCAGAGAATGACATCACCACAATGAGTTCTACAATGAGTAAAACAATGCCCCTTAAAAATGTATGGTGAATATGTGGTGAAACACAATGTTGCACTCCTACTGTAGGCCTAGTCTGTCCGAAAGGAAGCCAGGTCAAGTTTTCATTTGAAAAAAACCTGTAAGATTAACCAATTAACGTGACAATATTAACTTGAATGAAAACCCGGTTTGTTTCTTTTTGATCGATGGACCTTTTCTGATTAGAAAAATATAAATAAACCAGGAATGAGACGTTTTGGACACATACAGTGGCGTACTGGCCATCAGGGGGATCGGGAAAACTCCCGAACAGCCAGTCCATGCCTGTTTCAATTTCTAATGCTTTCTCGAACCACAAGTGGGCCGGCTAGCTGGCCGCGTCAGCAGCGCATCGCTGTCTCTGTGTGTCTGTCAGACTGGGACAAGCTAATACTTTTAATATTGAGGGGAGATACAGTACAAGTGGCAAACCCATGAGGGAACACCAGCTCAAGAGTAGGAGGGATTCACAAGTCACACATCCAATTATCTTACTGCAGCCCTACAGGTGCATGTACTGTAAGTAAGACTCCCCATGTTTGACATTTTCCGTTTGACAGGTCCTGGTCCTGGGTGGAGTTTTACACATATGGCTTTTGATGTGAAAAGCTGTCTAAATTAACGGGGGTTCTCTGTAGAACTATTTGTCAAGTTTTTTATGTGAATGGTCTTACTTTTATGTTTTAATATAATAACAGTAATTATATGTACTAAAACTTTATAAAAGTATTTATTCAGTTTTTTGAAGGGTTATGACTGTATTCTTATAAGGAATTCTAAGGATTTTTCTTGTAAAAATACAGAAAAAATATGATAATGGTACAGAGAATATCTGTTTTTTACTACAGTATATATATTTTTACAGTGTGGAATACTGATTGTAGTCTATATTTGTATTACATTTGTCTGTCCCAGTCCGACCCTGCACACATACTTTAAGGACTTAAAGGTATAGTCAGCTATTGCAAACTAAAAGTAATACACTTTTTTCAAATTCAGCAAATATCTGCTTGCATTTCGCTAGCTTATCGTTCTCTGTGCATGTTGAAAAAAAAAATGTTACTAAACACAGTCCTGGCACCGTATATAGAAAAAGAAACAAAGTGGTGAACACCGCTTGTATCAACAAAGCCATAGTACAACACTTCACTTGCCATTGCATTTATATGTGTGAGGCGGTGCAGACCGTGGAGCGATACTGTTTTGATTTTAGCTCAAAGTTAGCAAGAATGACTAACCCTGTCTTTATTTTTGTTTTGTATTTTGTTTTGTCGATGCAGTCTACAAAATCAGACCGGAGAAGGGCTCTGCCACATTGCTGTGCTCTAACAACTCATAGACCACAAAAGTAAATAAATGAATGCACCCCCCCAATCTGTGATTTCAAATCAGAACTAAGGGGGCCAGGCCTCAGCGCAGATTGAACACTACTCCTCCGGTCTTTGTTTTCATAGTGGGCCAGCCACGCATGTGTGTGGGTGCATTTCTTTTGGTGCAATTGTTTTGGTCTGAGATGCTGCTTTGTGTGGCAGGAAGTCATATATATCACTTTGTTTCTTAATACAACACACTATGTATATTTCACAATTTAGGACTCTATAGGTTTTATAAATATTTCACCTTATTTGTAAACATAGCCATTGTGTTAAATATTTGTAAATTGATCAATGGCGGGAAATGGAAGACATACTGAAGCTGAAGTGCTGTAGATAATGCATTCATTTTTTTTTTAGTAAGTAATTAATATTCAGCACTTAACATTAATTAACATCAATTACACTATGCTGAATGGTATATTATTAATTTTACTTTGTAACTCAACTTTATTGGACTGTTGAGTTATTTTAGTTTTTGCAAACAGGCAGCTTCACCAAGATTTATTTTATTATTCAATGTTGAGAGAAAAAGCATCAAACAGAATTTGGTTTCTCATCTAGTGTGTTCCCTGCTGGGACTTATGACTTCAAAAACAGGCAGGTACTGTACATGATATCCATATGGTTTATCTGCTGCTGCAGCAGAACGCTAGAAAAGCAATGTCATGACCTTATTTAAATTTTGTGCTAACATACATGAATACACTTTATGTCCCAAGGACGAGACATTAGCGTTAGAGTGCCGCTAGTAGACAATAAAATACAGTATATTTAGGCATGGACACAGTTATACTGAAATATATGTGCAGGATATCAGGAGTGCTGTGGGCCTGGGACGGGCATAAATAAATAAACATTTTCTTTTAAATAAAATGCCAAATACTAAATTTAATTCTATCAAAATACACTGCTGTATTTTTTTATTTTAAAAATACAAATTATTTTGCAATGGCGCATGAAATCGATTTAGAAAGCTATCAATTGTAATCAATAATTTGATCTAGCCTAACCCTTCACCTGTAAATTGACTCAGTTAGTTAAAGGTATAGTCAGTCATTGTAGAGAAAGCTTGTTGATATTTAAGCTTGTTCAAAACAAAAACACCCCTCCCTTTAATGGTGTTACCTCATGGAGCAACGCCCCATACATCGGAAACATATTGCTAAGGCTAGGCTTTTGTTGTGTGCGGTATGTACCACCTTGTGTTAACATTTACAGAGCCAGGGCTGTAGAAACACTGGATTATTTTATCAGCATGCACATGGAATTGGCAGATAGCAAACCATGAGTAAATATTTAATGAATTTGAAGTGTATTAGCATAATAAGAATAATAAAAAGTAACTAACAGAGAGCTAAGCCAATCAGCCAAGCAAACGGAAAGGAAGTGGGGAGGGGTTTCCTAGATAATTTTCTTATTTGGTTGGCCTATTTGTCCCGCAGACCTTCAGTGGACAATGTTTGAGAGCACACAACAGCTTTTCTTTGCCTAACAAATCTCACATACAGATGCAACCAGGTAAATGATTGTAAGCTAATAGACAAATTCAGAGAATATGTCCTCACAGTCCACCAACTGCGTTTGCGCTGATAATAAATCCTGGGTTTCCACATCCACCTGACTATTGCCCTAAAATCAATGTTCTCTGAGAATATACTCTAGTCTTCCTATTCCGCACCCTGGTCATGGAATAATCTTCAGAACACACTGAAGCTTAATGATGTTGTCTCCTTGGGAGAGTTCAAAACTTTGATTAAGAACTGTGTAACCAAGGAATGTAACTGCTATTCATAATATGGATGTTGTCCCATGTCTGTTTTATTTTGTGCTTTATTTTATTTTGCTTATTTATAAATGTTTTTTTCTTTTCTTTTTTTCTAAATGTTATATATTTTGTAATGGTGTGCCCTATTGGCCAGGTCTCCATTGAAAAATAGATTTTTTAAATTTCAAGGGACCTCCTAGTTAAATAAAGGTTAAATAAATAAAATAAAAATAAAAACTGAGATCACAGCGTTCACACAGCCTGGATGGCGGACCAATCATTGAATAGTAGGGGTGTCTTAGCGCAATGATGTTAAGGCTATGAATTGAAGACAAGCATTTGAAATGGTGGTAGAGATAGATGAAGTGAGTTGTAGCAATGCTGATTGGTTATATGCTATCCAATAATGCTAAATAGACTCAGTACCAATGTATGCTTCTCCCTTTAATTATGTTTCAGTTCTCCTATGAACTAGTTTGTTTATTTAGTGCCCCTGTTTCTCATATAAAGCCACTTAACTTAAGACAGACAACAGTTTAAGCTGATTTAAGCTATTTTAAAGATGTATGTAAACTGTCCTAGGCTGTGTGTCTGTTTTGAGGACCACTGGACCGACCCCTCCTATCAACCAAAACCCGACGCTCTATCAAGTTTTTCTATCGATTAAAAATTTGAATCGGCAGCCAAAGGTGAAGGAGATCGCTAGTGTTTCCACCAATCAGAATCTATGTAAAGGCTTTTCAGACTTTCTTGCAGAGTAATATCAATATAAAAAACCTATAACCAACAGTGAGAACATTATTTTTTTTTACCAGGCCAAAAACAAGTAAACTGTTTGCATTTCAACATGATACCTCCAAATCACGGCAAATGGATGGATATGCCTCGTGTTACTCGCCTGTTTATGTTTCCTATGACTCCTTTGTCTTCTCTTAATTCATTTTGAATTAACAATAGGCATTGCAAGGCCTACATTTAATAATGCAAAAACTAGGCTACTAGATTTTGGTGTCAGTGTTGTGGTTCACTCTTTACTAGCTGTCAGTAATAATCCCACAACTGCCTTGTTGCTTTTTTCGGGGTTGTCCGCTCAGACCCAGAAGGTAGCTGAAAGAGTGTCCTCGCACGAGCATGTCCTCGTGCGTGGGACACGCACAATTGCAACGACAGAAATGCTAATTAGGCTGTCGCTAGAAGACACCCAGTTGCTAATCCACACATTGGTGTAGTTCTCTTTACAGGTTAGTAGTCCTCAGCATAACACAGTTTGTCTATTGCTTTTTAGTCCAAAATCAAATGAGTCTTCTTAGCTGGCGAGCATGTCTGTTAAATACAAACATGCAGAATACAGAGAATAGATGACGTATGTTGATTTAAGATTATATTTATTTTACCATACAATGTTGTTGTTATTTTTACAGAGAAAAGATAGGCTTTTTTAAATTGTACAGAACTGCTAACTAATTAGTAAAATCAATCAATCACTCCTCAATCAATCAATCACTGTAAAATATTACACTTAATATTTACGTTAGAATAAACATATTGCAGCTAGTCACCAAAAACCCCACATATGACAGGTCATAAATAATTGAATTATTTTAAAAGCACAACGTTTAAAATAAGTTAAATATATAACACTCTAATTTCCACAAATCTGAAGATAGGCCAAAGCACACACTTGGGCGTGCAGGCAGTGTTGATGTGTTAATAATTGAAGCAGACAAGTAAATACTTGTTCGGTGGTAATGGCTGAGATTAAAGGTTTGACAGAGGTTACAAGTGATCAAGCTTGATGGAGTGAAAATATGAGACTGCTTGAGAACAATAGGTATTAGGATATCTCAAGCAACACTGAGCAAACAAATTTACCATATTGAGTGTCTTGAATTAAAAAGTGCATATAAGCATTATTATTTTTATATAAATACATTTGTTGAAAGATTGATTTACTGGGGCAATATGTCATCCTGCAGTCTATGGTAGTAATATTTTCTCATACATTTTGCAGAACTTAATCCTATATAATGTTGTGGGTATAGGTAAATCACACTGTAAGCTTTGTCATTTCACGATGTAATAAATTAAACACATTTCATGTTGTCAAGACTTTCAGCATGCTATCAGGGTAAGCAGGATATTACTTTATACTCTTAACACTTATACAGTATTTTTTTATTATGATTTCATAAAGTTAAGATAATAATAAGCATTTGTGTGTGCGCCTGCACTTACAGTATATCCATCTGGGTTTGTGGGGATGTTATTTTCCTATACAGAATAGACATCAATTTACTGTATTCATTTATGAAAAATAAATAGACTCAGCACCAATGTATGGCCCTGCCTTTAATTCTGTTTCAGTTCTCCTATGTTTGTTTATTTAGTTCCCCTGTTCCACATATAAAGCAATTTAACTTATGTTGAATCACCAAACTTTTACAAAACAAAGTAGAAACAATATATATCGAGGAATACCAAATCTAAACCATGGTATTACAGTTTTGATAAAACTTTGGTTTCCTCTTTACCAGTCCTGACTCATCTCCAGACAAGAATAGAAATAGTCTGCAACTACTGTATCATTAAGCAACTGACAATTTATGAGATAACAAGGGAACCAATGACAGACAACAAGCAGAGCCATGGCATGTTCTTCTTTTCAATTCCATGACATCAAAAAAATGATATGACACAATGTCAGTCTTCACAACAACCAGCTGTGTCTTTCACATCTAATTATGGACTGAGAAGCCAAACCTTTGTAGATGCTACAGTGCACAGCTGTTTGTCTTTACCTGTACAACTCTGACAACTCAAGCAGGCTATGTTTGAGTTGTCCCAGCTTTTGTTCCTTGGCTGTGAGCTCCCACTCCCCAACCTAAGAAACCATGTCAAGCCCCAGTCTGTTACAGATGTCTACAGCAAGTGCAACCAATAATTCATCTTTTTTGATGCGGTAGGTTCCTGGCAGGGATTTGAGTAGCTGTCACAGAAACTAAAACACAGATAATGTCAAGAATGAAGTAATATGTGTATCAACACCCATCTATTACTCTAAGTGCACATTCTTATACCCTGGTCCCACCCTGCTGTGTGCAACCTGAGAATAGCTATCTGCCTTACACCAAAACATTACTAAAAAAAACCTGTTTGAACAGACCTGCTTATAGTGTATATACAATATTCTGCAATGAAATCTAACTAGGGCTGCTTTGCTGTAACAAATGTGTCAACATATTAAGAGTAAGATCCTTTGCATTAAGATTGGATGAGCACCTGCTACATAATTATCTGATATTGCAGAAATACACCAGAACAGGCCAAAAATGTATATTAGTAGCAGGCTGTCCAAATAATGTTTCTCTAAATGTATCAAGCGTCATCTTCTTTGAGTGTGAACCCCATCGTTTCCAGGCTCATTGTCAAGCAAGTCACAACCGCTGTTGAGCTTAGGTGTGTGAAGTAAAAACATTGTCCACAACTGGACCCATCAAACTACAGAATAAGTTTGAAAAAATGGCTTGCAGGAGATGACATTGTGATGGAGTGGGTTGCGATACCAATGTCAACACAAAAACACTGGCAACATGGAAGACATTTGACAACGGAAAGTTGTTTTCATTAAAACATTTTGTGAGTGATCAATACTCTTGGCCACTGTCTGTAGGGATATCCCAGGCCGGTTGAATGAGCTTGCCTCCCACCTTCTCAATCAGGCCATTAGTGGCTCACTGGTATTCATTAAAGTTTGACAGCGCTTCTCACAAAACCTTGCTTCGCCTCAAACCTGCTCAACTATCTAAGCTTGCATACTCTTTTTTTTCTCTTTGCATCTCTCTTTGTTTTGAGGCAATCCAAATTTACACTTATGTGGTGAGGTTTCCATTGTCTTTTAATCATGCCCAAATATTGAAACAAATGCTAAATTCTCATATTTCAGAGATTAAACCTTTTCAAAAAATTACTAAACTAATTTCTGTCTTAGTCCCATGCATGTTCAGCCATTTTTGTTTGTAATGGTAGTGCCAAAAACAGTTATTTACATCTGGAAATTAAAGACAATTATTTGGTGGTTAGTGTTTTCCTTTATTGCGGTGTTGGCAGCACCTCTTAGTCTTCACTGGAAAGTGTCCTATCTTGTCCAATTGCGTGGGAATGTACAGATTACCTCTTGGCTGGGACCCAGCCAAGAGGTAATGATGATGGTCTCCTCTGATCATTCAAAGGATTATTTGATGTCACCGTCTGTTACTGGGCTCACTTTGCATCATCTGTGATATTTCGACCAAACAAAATCGGCCAGCGTTAACTGTTATGGGCATTGTCTATTTGGTTGGGGCTCGATGGGGTTTGTTCTCTTGGTCCACTTCACCAGCATCTTTATCTGCCTCTCACTCTGCATTTTGGATGGCATCAATCACATCATGCATACTGCATAGAAGACCTCTCTTTGCTGGTGGCATTTGTAAATGGAGAAGTAGTAAGTATAGTTTTGACTAGTCTAAGTTGTTTTGATGCAAATTAATCCTAATTCTATTTCCACATTCTACTGAATTCGCAATACTTTCTGGCTAGTCTATTATGCTCTCTATTTAACTGAAAGGAATGCAACCCCAGTTAACACTTACTGTACATTCCCACATTCTCCCCTATCCCTGGACAACCATCCCCAAACCATTCCAGAACATCTGATTCTGCCCAGTTATTTTGTCAAAGCCCACAATTACCTTTAACTGATAAGTTACAAATACTATTTCACATACTGCTATATATACCATTTCAGATACTAACAAATCAAAAATAGTATATTTTAAAATATATATATTACAAGACGACGATGGTCCTAAAGCTAGGGACAGCGGCCCATTGGTGCATTTGACAAGCATGTGTTGATGCTGAAGGTATTCTGTCAGAATCGTGTTGGCAAAGCTCACGTTGATGTAATGAGCTAGGTCCGTTCATCATCCCATACCCATCACAATATTATTAAAGTTGTTAATAAGGGTTCCATTGATTAAAATGCATGAAAATGCTGTATAACAGGCTACAACATCTGTAGCTCAACTAGACTGTGCTAAAATGTATGCATGTTTTTTATTGTTAATGTATAAACAACAGGCAAGTTTCCCTCTGTATATTTTCAGCTAGGTACTCTATGTGTGTAACTGATTTTTATTTGATCCTAATTTTAGCATCGCTCCAACACATACAATTATGTGTTGTGTACTTAATAATTGGTTATATGGATGTATATTTAAAGTGTAACTGCACCCTAAAATGTTTTTCTTTTTAGGTGTAATCAAAGTAATATGATTGTACTGTATGCCAGGGCTATTTTTTGTCCCAGGCCATGATTCTCAGGTATGCAGAACTGGTTCAAACCCCTAAATGAATGAATGAAGCAATATAGAGTTCTCTGTGAAGAGTAACTAAGCAATTTAAAACACCTTCTGCAATGTCTAAGCTAATTTTGATGATATATAATTTTAGTTGCAGATCTCACACCTTGGGCTGATCAATTGAATGCTAATCATGTCACTGTCTTGCTGGGACAGGTCTTCTCTCAGTTACACCACTAAGGAGAACCTGAAATGGAAGAATCACTAGCATTGCACTACATGTTGTGTTTTGCTGAGTGCACTTTTAATTAGGAATTGTTAAAAATCAATAATAATGATTTGATAATAATTACTTTTTTTTCATTGCTAAACTAGCAAAAGTGGATTTTGTCATGCCTTGCACCTTAGACCGTTAAAAACGGGCCCATATGTTTGTGTACATCAGAAGGGGAATATGTTTGAGGGGGGAGGTTTAGCCTCCTATCTGCACTCTGACCGTCTTAACACACCACCCCCCTACCTTCTGGGACAGCACACCAATCATCCCTGATAGCACTCCATTCACCACTGCCGTCATCCACCAAGGCAGCCCTTCCAGCCAGGTGCTGGCACTCTTCCTTTTATTTAAATGCGATAAATATTTAATTTTAAACGTGTTGCGGAAGATCACACAGGCACTCACAAAGGACCCTCAGCTGAATATGTAACACGCTGATAAATATTTCAGCATCCCATTTCTCTGACCCCCTGTTGACTCAACAGGAACCCATAAACCTGGCCCTGTAAGAAATTTTTTGCTTGCAATATTTATTATTCAAAACCAGTGAGCGTCTGGGACAAAGGTGATGATGACGGTTCATGATCTGCTGGAGCTTGTCTGTTAAAAGGCTCTCTGGATGCAATGACATCACACATACAGAACCTTTGTCTCTCTTTCTTCCTCTTCCTCTCGTTCGCTCTTATACAGAACATTAAGGATCATCATTCTCCTCTGACGTGTCCCCAGTGTATTTTACAAC
Source organism: Typhlichthys eigenmanni (assembly GCA_027564635.1). Classification (NCBI taxonomy): domain Eukaryota; kingdom Metazoa; phylum Chordata; class Actinopteri; order Percopsiformes; family Amblyopsidae; genus Typhlichthys; species Typhlichthys eigenmanni. Next base: position 11,909 of record JAODUK010047000.1, read on the forward strand.
AAATAGTAGTCCAGTAGATGTGGTTCACACACTGTGTGTCTCTCTCTGGGACATACACACACATGCATACAGTACAGGCATATCAATGGTCAAAGGGAATGTCAAATCAAGCAAATCAAATCAAAATCAAACATTTTATAATTATTTTCTATTCTGCTCAGTGGATATAAATGGTTTAAAATATTGTAAAATATTTTTGGTGCAAATATTTCAAGCTGTAACCGAGTGCATTTCAATGAGGCCCTTTTTGAGAGCTGTGTAATGTACACAAATACATGTAAATATAATAATCGTCTTGAGATTTTTAAAACAATGAATAATAAATAGATTTATAAGACGAAATGTGTAAATACTGCAATATGTACTGCTTTATGTATTAGCAATATTTAACAAACACAGCAATATCAGGTGATATAGTTTATCTGTAAACAATAAATACATGTAATGTAGTGAAAAGTCTATTTTCACCATCTTTGTTTGAGCAAATGCATCAATAAAGCAATTGTTTAACGCTCCCAGTAGGTTAGTGCACACAGGCCTGTAAAATGTATGAGCAGCAGTACAAACAGACAGTGGATAGATCGAAAAGGGTCCCTGAGGAAGTCACAAGACAGTCCTTAGCAATAACAACACAATCAATAACATCAGGCACACATCACATTGCCACACCGGCTTCCCCAGTAGTGCATTCAACATTTTCCATGTGCACGCTCTCGGGTCTATCATCATATCTTCCAGTGGTAGAGGCTTGTTTCTTCACGTGAAAGGGAATGGGTGTGGATGTAGAAGAAGCACATGTGGGCGCTGTCTAAGTATGCACACGTTGCTTCACACGTTGCTTCAACATTTGTGTTCACACTCAGGGTGAAGATACCTCGAGAGGAACTTAAACCGTGATATAGTCATTACATCCTTTTCTCCAAAACCAGTGAACCTTTTATGGACCTATCCAAATGCCAGTTAGACTGTGTTTAAGTACCTGAACAAGCAGTGGTCCCTTTGGTGCACATGGTATACTACTAGTTCAGTTTACATGCTTAGAGTGAGACGTAGAGGGCATCTTTGCCTCTGGCGTGCTCACAGCATCTTCAGAATCTATTCATACCATAAAACAAACACCACGGTCCATGTTAGATTGGCAGAGCTTTACACAGTTAAAGCTATAAGCACTAAAAACATGGCGCCAAATCTGATGTAACACCAGTTGGTATAATGTGATGCTTCTCTACTAAGCATGAGTGAATAGGCTATGTCTTAAAATGGAGGAATGGTGGGGATAAATGCGGGGTGAGTGTGTACACAGTAATGGGAATTGGTATTTTGTATCTTGCAGCCAAATCATATCAGGAAAGCTAACCTGTACATCAAACCATATGCCCGTGCCATTTCCTTCCAGAAGGCTGTTCTTTCAACGTGACATCACAGATTATCATCACAACACCTAGAACGTGTTCGTTTGTCATCATTTTTGGCTATTTTTTTCATGGCTTAAACTGACAATGTTCCATCTATCTCTCACAAAGCACATACCTGTATTTCATCATAGTTTAGCCTAAAGTAGATTTGAGCCTCAGACTTGAAAAATTGAAGCATGATATGTTCTTTACTCAAAGTCTAATCTTCATTATTGATGTGAACCTTATGGCTTAATACTCTTGTGTCATGTGGAAGTATATATTTGGCATTTCAGTTAAACCCAAAGGAAGGTCTCTTGGATTTGAAACATTCACTCATGCACACATGAACGTTTAAAAAAACAAATTTGAATATCAATATTCACAAATACATTCATGTTATTTATGTAATTAATATTGTTTACATATTTTTCTGTGAGATGAAAATGAAGCCTAAACTGTATTTCTGAATTATAAAAAACACGTATTGGACACAATGTTATCGTGGAACATTGCCCACCACCCATATGAATATGCTCACTCATAACATGCCGCTTACCCGGTAATAGACAGTAACTATATGATGAATAGTCTACGACGTCATTCACAAACTCAATCTGAAGACGTTTAAAGTTTAACATTCACAATGCCCTGTATTGCTCGAGCTACTGTAGTTCTAAGCTCACCACACATTCACCATTGATTTTGAGGGGCACTGTTTCACTCATTGTAGGATATGGGAAACAAAGAAGAGAGATCGCACTATGTGCTGTTCTTCTGAAGAAACAGCACATAAATACCAAAACTGTTAAACAAAATGTTATGATAAAAACAGTTTGAAAAAAGCTCTGCTTACCTTGGGCTCTGGGAGGAAACGCCACTGATAACATGTCCACTAAATCACAATACAAACTGAGACCATGAAGGGGGAAATGTGTTGCTATATGTTGGGTATCAGGGCTATTCTGCAAATCAATTTGGTTTATTTGACAGCCTTCCTATACAGTATACATTTAAAAAATTGTATTCTGAATTTTTCACAGCACTACACACTACACATTTGACAACCCACGTACAGTAGTTTATTCTAACCAAATCAAAGCATTAGCTAGATGAATCAGAATGCTAGCAATGATTTCTGTTACAGGACCCACCTGCAGAGGACTAATCTATTTAGAGACCCACCAAACACCAAGTACCGGTAACGACATTTTCCAAAACGTATCAATTTTAGCTAATGCTAATGCTATGTGTGTGCGCCAAATATTTTTGAGCAGAGTACCCCTGAATCTATGGTGTGCACGCGGCTAAATAGGATGTCATCTGATCAGGAACAAGTAGGCTACTTTGCCACAACCTTACTCACGACCAATGAGGTGAATGACATGATAATAACCGTAGTAACCGCTTGCAATTTTCGCGACCCACTCACTCCCACTTAGTGACCCACCAGTTTGGAAACCGCTGTGTTACAGTATACTGTAAGCTGCACACTACAATAAATGTACGTAAATTATTTTATCATTAGAATATAACCAAACTGTATTATATTTCTATAGAAACTAGTGGATATCCCAGCCATGATAAAACATGATACAAGTTTCTTTGTCATGTTTTCTTAAAAAGAGTTAATATGCACTAGGTTTAATTTTAATGCCAGAGGGCTCATATTGTGTAGAATCACTCTTTTCACTGTATATGTATCATTAATGCAATCAGAAAAGTAGTCAAAATTAAGAAAATATGAAAAGTAGTCCTTTATTTAGTCTTTAAACAAACGTATCCACCATGTATACTATATAGTATATATACTACTTAATCTTTCATCAATTATAAAGTATGTACCACTAACTACTACATACTGTACATATTTCATAAATTTAATTTATATAAGAAACACTATTGTTGGCCAAACTAATTTTGTTCTTCACTTGGGTAAATAATTCCTCAAAATAAATAATTAGATATGGGAATTGAAGTCCTCTACTGTAATTAGTCATTACTAGATATAATTTGGGTAGGTCAAAATGGTGTGCATGTGATTTAATAGTGTTTATGTGGGAATGTGAGATCTCATCCTTTCTCATTTACACGATTGTTCATGTCTCTGCTTCACAGACATTGTCATATAAAATAAACCATGTAATATGATTTGCCTTTTGCAATAGCCTTCTCTAAATGCATTCTACAACCTTACTGTATAAATGTAGCATGCATTTTATCAAGTGCTGACACTGCACACTTTGTTCAATCAGAGCTGGGGCTGATAAGATCTTAAATTTTCCAACTGGCATGTTTGTGTCCCTGCATAGGTCAGGTGCCACCGTAATAGGTCATAAAGTTTCAACATACAGCAATGCTTAGCTCAGCAACTCAACTGAACACCTGACTCCAAAAAACAACATTCTGAAACTGAAACAAAGTACAAGTTAATTCTGTTCTCATACACTCACATATATTATACCTTCGGAATTCTGTTTATTGTTTCCATAACAAAGCTAATTGTTGTCCTATATTTACTGGGGTATAAACAAGTGATTCCTGGAAATCAATTGCAACAGCAGGCTACAATGTCTCCAGAACTGTGTGGTTTGGAAACAATATTTGATAACACGGCATGAGAGTACAAAAAAAGCAATTACCAGGCTCACTGATTTGTGACAGACTTTAACAAGATTTAGGACCGCAAAGGACAAATCGAGCACTATTCGTATCTTCAAGCCTTGGGAGATGGCAAGGAACATAAACGGAGTGACTTACTGTGTCCCCTCAATAGCGGTCACTGTACTGTACTATAAGCAGTATTTCTGGGTACCTGTAAATATTTTGAAAAAGGCAGTTAATCATCTATCACAATCTATCAGTATTGGAGTGGTCTTATTAGTATGTTGATCCTGGTGTGTGAATTAATCACTGCCTTTAGGGACCTCTCTAATGATAGTTAAGGTATATATTACATTTTTTTTAATCTATATTATCAATAGCATTTTAAAATAATATTTTATATTGTACAGTATTTCATAGTATATAAAATTTAATGATTGGAATAATTTCCATACCATAATTAAGTTTGGTCAATGATCGTTAATTCTATTTGTCTATTTTCATGTAACAAATTTGACAAAGAACTGAAATAATGTGATTAAACAATAGTGTAGTCAACACCACTGTAACACTACAGTAATATCAAGTCTGTCTTTGCATTTGACCATACAGTTGAGTTCAGGTTGCATCACAATGCATATCTCCATAGTTCATGCACTGTAGGAAAGTATTTTTTAATGGTGAAGCCAAGCCTGATCAATTTCGAATAATACATACAGTAACCATTAGAAAGGTCACAATAGAAAAGAAAATCACATCCAAAGATATGCATGTAGCCTATATACAGTATTTTACTTCAGTTCTTGAGTTTAAACAAAGAGAAACAGTAACACACAAAATACAGTTAGTTATTAACAAGGATTTGAATGAAATGACCCGAGCCTCGTCTGAGACTTCGCACTGGCTTTTTAAGAGAGGAAAGTGAGTGTGTTTAGGGGTGGTCCAATCTTCTCTGCTTTAGATATTTGATATGCTGTTGTCAAATGATCATATTGCAACAGAGGAAACATAATTCTTTAATAATAACATGGAAAATCACATGAAAAATAATATATAAAAGTAATAAACATAAATGTAACATAGCAATATCATATGAGAACACAGTTATAAAACTAGACCATGCTTTGATGGTCTTTTATGGGTTTTAGCATTATACCTAGCGTTTACTAGTTATAGCTAGTTATAGCTAGTTTTAGTTATGGTGGCATTGACTTGCGCCAACTGGTTTAACATGACTGTATATATATATATATATAAATGGGTTTACTTGGAATATTTTAACCTTAAGGACATTTGAAACTATCATTTGCCCTATATACCTCTGCCCTTCACATGAGGGGGCCTGAGAGCCTAGGACCCATGAAGTCTGGGCTCAGCATGAGTTGGGCTTTGGGTACCATCCCTGCTGGGGTATGCTCTGCTGTGAGCATGTGGTCTGTCTTATGGGTTGAACAAGGAGTTATTGATATAAAACGTCCTACTTCCTAAATGTTAATATTGCCTGTCCACCATGGGATTGGTCAGTCACTATTGAGTATTTCAACACCAAACAATGCATATTATGCTTATACTTAAAGCTGAAACTGTTTCCAGTGTCCACATAAAGAGAGCAGACATTTACTTTATCTTATATGGAACATATACACTCAACTCCTATACCAGGTAACACAGTGTGTCTAGGCATATTGGGAACTGAATTGTTAATACAGAAAATGCATTTTTCACATTATACATTTCTAATAAGGTTGTGTTCATTCCTGAGGAGGCTGTAAAGGGGAAGAGTGAAGAGAAAATACCCTGCTGTGTTCCCCAGGGACGTCTCCGGGTGTCCTGGAGACGCTTTGATGCGTCTCAGACTTTTACCCTGAGGTGAGCCATTGTTAGAGATAGTGGGTAATTAAAACACAACACATTCCTTCTTTTCGGGAGAGAACGAAGGAGCGGGGGGGGGGGGGGGGGTTACATAGACCCTGCTATCTCCTGAACGGTGGTGGGCCATGGATCCCTACAACTGTACATCATTGTAAATCACCCATTTGTTGCTGTATTAAGTGAGTTCCTTGTAGGAAACAACACAGATTAAACCAACAGAAACCTGTTAATTTAGCTTTATGCCTAGGATCTGTTACTGTATGAGAAAGTTCCATATGTATCAAATAGATTTAGAGAATGAGGAACAAGTTAGGGCAACTGGGAGAAAGAAATAAAAAAGACAGTCCCAAGTAAGGTCACTTTATTCATACAGTATGTACGTAGCAGAAAAAAAGGATTTAATTTGAAAGAAATGTAAGAAACTTTGTAGTGGTCAAAGGCAAAGATGATAACCATTTCACAACAGAGACATATTGATAAATGAAGCTGGGACCTGTTATTGTGACAAACAATGTTGTTATTGTATTGCTGCATGTAGTGTACAGTAGAGTAAGCTAGCAGCCTAGCTGAAGAGAGAAACTTGTGGTTTGTAGCCACGTCAATGACCCATTTATAGGGATTTGTGGTTCAGGACTTACAATGTCAGGCGAGAAGCAGCCAAACAGAACTGCTAGTGTCTCTATAGAGGAATGACACTTAAAAGATGAAAGTACCAAAATCCATTTACTTAGTTATATGATGCTGTTTATTCAAAAAGCACTACATAATAAGTTAGAACAATTTATCATAGTTATACATTATCCACAATTTCATACAGTGTAAACAGGCAGTTTATACCTGCAACTTAAACCGAGTTCTCCAGCGTGAAAGGCTGCTGTGCTAGAGAGGAGGCTAGTAAGAACCCACGGTCTCTAATGTCTGTAGAGCATCCTTGAGGTATCAGAGATTGGGGTTTACTGCACAAATGTACAACTCGAGTTGGCATTACACTTTATTCTTTACAGAACAGCGGACTGTCTGGACAAATAGGCCTAATCAGTATAACAAGTGTATTAACTTGATTGGATAAATATCTAATATATTATTCAGAAATATTTCACAGATTTATAAAAACAGAGAAAAAACATGTTTGTTATAGTGATTCAGTTTACTGTAGTATACTGTGTACAACAAGCATCATACTGTAGTTTATATCACTTATTTTATCCAGGAATTATGTGGACATTTTCTTGTTTTTTATCAATCACTGTGCACAAAATACTTTTAATTGGAATGCACACATTTATGTTGTCACAATTAAATCCCTGTGGATGTTGGGGACATTGAACCTGAGTGAGAAATGTTCAAAGCTTCCATTGCTGAAGCTGCGGTGAAGAGCTGTGGTCTCAAGGTCTTAGGTGCCTCAAGGAGGCATGGAGAAAGACTTTTGGTCGGCACCAAAGTGTTTCTGGAAAACCGTCCGCCACCTTAGGAGGGGGAAGCGGGAAATCATCCAAGCTGTTTACAGCAAGGATGGGACACTGTTGACCTCAACTGAGGAGGTAATTGGGCAGTGGAAAGAACATTTTGAGGAACTCCTGAATCCGACTGACACGTTCTCTGTGATAGAGACAGAGATAGAGGCTGATGGGGAATCATCATCAATTTCCCTGGGGGAGGTCACTGAGGTAGTCAAACAACTCCACAGTTGCAAAGTCCCGGGGGTTGATGAGATCCATCCAGAAATGCTAAAAGCTTTGGATGTAGAGGAGATGTCTTGGATGACACGCCTCTTTAACATCGTGTGGAAGTCGGCGACAGTGCCAAAGGAGTGGCAGACTGGGGTGGTGGTTCCCCTCTTCGAAAATGGGGACCAGAGAGTGTGTGCCAATTAAAGGGGTATCACACTACTCAGCCTCCCTGGTAAAGTCTACTCCAAGGTGCTGGAGAGGAGGGTTCGGCCGATTGTCGA
>JAODUK010047011.1:0-17293 GCA_027564635.1 Typhlichthys eigenmanni
CGGTAGGATGAGGAGGGGTAGAGAGCGACGTCAGAGTGTGAATACGGTAGGATGAGGAGGGGTAGAAAGGAGCTGCGTACCCGGGGCCTCCACCTGCTCCTTCTTCTTGCTGTTGCTATCACAGCTGACATGGTGGAAGGTGAAGAGAAGGTGGTGTTTCTCGTGCAGCTGCGTGGGCAACGCTATCTTCACCTGAGCAACACGACAATATGGGCACACTTAAAAACATGGCCACTTAAAGGGCGACGCAGCGATTTTAAGCTAACTCTATACTCTTTTTTTTGGTGAATTCATCGAATATCTCCATGATACATTAGGTGTCCTTCTGTGTGCGTGTGCGTGCGCGTGTGTGTGTGTGTAGGCGTGCATGCGCGCGCGCTTGTGTGTGTGTGCATTGAATAAATAATCGTGTGTGTTTTTTTTTTTAATCAAGTTTAATAAATATCAACAATCTGTCTCCAGCATCACGGACTCCACCGTTAACACCTGACACACTGTCACAAAGAGCCCCCCTCACCCCTCCCTCATCCCCTAAATTATGTATTTTGAATCCTTGTCTTTCCCACACGAGTTTTACTTCATCGGCCGTGCGTTGGCGTTCTGCCTGGTGGCCTCACCTCGTCACAGAACTCTGGGTTCTGCTGATGGTGCAGAACCGCCGCGAAAGCCTGCTTCGAGAACAAAGGGCCACCTGGACGGCCGTAGATACACTGGCAGAGAGACGAGGGAAGGGGGGGAGACACTAGTCACCTCTGTAAATGTGCGGGGTGGGGGAGTAGAGCAGTAAATATGCCAGAGTGGTAGTGAGGTAATGGTACTTTCAATGGAAGGGCGTCCTCTTCGTCAGAATCCTTGAACTCGATGCACACAGCGATGTTTCTTGCCTGAACGAGACAGAGAGAAGGAGGAAGACACTGTGACGGACAGGAATACAAGCTAGCTATTTTATGCCATGAAGGTAGACAAAGGTATAAAGCTAATTAACGGTATTGAGCTAATTGTAAGCAAACACATTTTTTTGGGGTCAAATTCACCAAATAACTCCTCGCCGTTATCTGTGTTCTGCTAAACAAAAAGGAATCTGGTATTTCCACACAGCCCTGGCTCCGTAAATAGGAACACAAGCCTTCACAATGTGTTTTCAGTGTGTGGGGCGGAGCCTCTGCGGGAGCACCCTACGGCATTGAAGGGAGAGGTGTGTCTGTTTTGATTTGAGTTCCAATTTAGCATTCTTGAGAATGACCTAAAATACCATCAATGACCTAAAATAACACTTTGTAGGTTATTCAGCAAAAAATAAAACTGCATGTAAGAAAAAAGAACAAACTAAAAAGAAGCCAACCCAACAAAAACAGCCGGGCGTTGAACTAGGCCTGGGCGATATGGACCAAGAATAATATCCCGATATATTTAGGTTGAATACCGATACACTATATATATATATCGGTATTTTCTATAAAGTGGGATACATTTTCAGGCATAGAGAAAAAAACGGAAACTTCGACGGAAATGTGAAATGTTCTATTTTTAGCGACAAGTGCAGGCATGGAGGGAGGACGAACAAATAGAAAAAGTCATGAATAAACGCATAATATAACTATATCAATATAAACAATATTGTCTAATTTTAAATCTCTTGAAAAAATTCCGATATACCGATGTATACCGGTTTATCGCCCAGCCCTACGTTGAACGCAGCCCGCCGGCGTACCTTAGCGAAGGCCTTCTGTCCGTCATACTTGAGGTGCTTGGGGTAGATGTAGAGGTGGTTATTGTAGGTGGTGAAGGGCTGGGAGCACTTGGCGATGCAGGGGACAAACTCCTCCACCTCCAGGGAGGCACCGCCCGAGCTGGTCTCCTCGAAGCCCCTCACGGGGATGTAGGAGGAGGTGACGCAGTCTGGAGGAGGAGCAGGTAGGAATAAACAAATGAAAGCAACAGCAAATAGGTAGATGTCAAAGCCGTGTAAACAACGGATCAAATATAAATAGTAGAAGAAGAAAAAGAAGTCGAAAAAAGTGATAAAATAAATAAACTAGTAGTGTAGTAGTGTACAAAATATAACTGAAAAAGAAATGCAGTAGAATAATCAGAATAATTTACATTGGAAGAAGATTTTGACCACATTTTGAGGTCCAACAGCCTATACATAGACAGTTATGTAATCTGAAAATAATTGGGGGCTTACTGGTTACGTCTGGGGCCACGTTGCCAATAGTTACATCCAAGTTCCCCAAGATGAGTGGATGCTTGGCCATTTTCTCTGGTCTACTCAGAGAACACAGAAGGAACTCCAATTACCCAACTGGATCACAACCAGAGACTGTGGCCGCCATACAGTAGCTATTGCTCTCAGATAGGAAACCAATCCAAAACAAACATACTTTCTAAAGTCAGTGAGCAGTTTGAACATGTCGTCATCTGACAGTTTGCTGCTATCCTGTCGGTACAGAGCAGAGAAGCGAGCGCTTTTGTCCAGGGCTCCCGAGGCATCTTTGAACACAGGCCTGTACATACGAGAGGAAATACATATAAATATAAATTATTTACACTCTCAATCTGCAGCTTCTGCTGACCCAGAAGTTATCCTCTCTTCCATTGGTGGACTGCTAGTGACTGTACGAGTATAGTGTACAGGCTGAATCATGCTCCTGTGTGAAAAACAGCTAGGGAATACAGTGTTTTCCTGCTAATGCTGAGATACAATACATAAACAACATTAATATGCACAAGCTTGTCAAAGTCTAAGAGGTCTCATAGCAAAAAGGTGCTGAGATGCTGCAATTAGGTAATTTAGCTTTTAGCAGACGCTTTCACCCAAGGCAACTTAAGAGTGAGTATTATTGCGCAGCTAAATGTTAGGTATCTTGCCCTAACAGCTTAACCCAACAACTTAACAACTACAACCCAAACAATGGCTGTTTAACGTAACTGATGCAATACATAAATGGTTGTTGAATACACTGTGCTATTGCCAACATGCTATAGTACTACACACAGTCTACATAATATTTGTGTGCTCGGTACCTGGCAGTCCAAGCAAAGGGCATCCTATATTGTCCCAGTCTGCTACAGGCCATCTTGGCATTCTTCAGAACCTTCTGAGCCACCTGGTTATAAAGGGAAATGCATAGTCAGTCAACCGACATTAGGATTAGTGTTATGGATCCAATCACCAGGAAATACCTCGGTCGATGCCCACCTCAAATGAGTGTGTGTGTGTGTGGATGTGCTTCTTGTTTACTACTGGGCCAATAAATATCCATGCAGTGCCCGTTCACCCAGACGAGGTGAACAAAAAGGCTTCTAAACAACAGTCTGGAGTGTGGCGGTTAGAATTAAAGAGTCACAATGCACACACACACAGACACACACACACAGCTGGCCAGGCTACAAGTTTACCGAGCGCTTCCATCGGAACAGTTGGGGCGGAATTAACTGCCTCTCTGAACGGCTTGCAGTGGTATTTAAGGAAACGTCCGAGGCAGTCTGTCCATTAACCACTTCACATCCCGCCATTAAGCCAGAGTAGAGTACTGACGGGACTCAACACTAGAGTTAGGTTAAGTTAGGTTAGAGTTAGGTTAGGTTAGAGTTACATTAGAGTTAGGTTAGACGCTAGGTTAGGTTAGATTAGAGTAGAGTTAGGCTAGGTTAGAGCAGGGGTGCCCAACCCTGGTCCTGGAGAGCTACCGCCCTGCATGTTTTAGATGTCTCCCTGCTCCAACACACCTGCTTAGGTTAGGTTAAATTAGGTTAGGTTAGGTAAGGGTTAGGTAAGGGATACTGTAGGTTAGGTTAGAGTAAGGTTAGAGTTAGAGTTATGTTAGGTTAGGTTAGAGTTAGGTAAGGTTAGGTGAGGTTAGGTAAGGGTTAGAGTAAGGTTAGAGTTAGGTTAGAGTCAAGTTAGAGTTAGAGTATTAGGTTACACTGGTGATGACCAAGCAATTCAAACTACGCACAAATGTAAGGAAATGTATGAACACTTGTGGGGTCAGCTTGGGCGTGCTGTTCGACCAACACAACCACCGACTGGCTGACTTGGGACAAATGCTGGTAGATGAATGGGATGCCATCCCACAGCAGTGTGTGACCACAAGGCTGGTGATCAGCATGAGGAGGAGGTGCCAGGCTGTTTATGGTTCTCCTACATGCTACATATGCTCCTGTTTGTTAAAGTAATACATTGTTAAATTGCCAATATGTCTCGTTTCTTCAGACGTCAATCATCCAATCCACCAGACAACACCACACAAGAGTCAACAGCAAAGAAAAGCTGAGAAGATTTGGGAAATCTTTCATGGGGGCGCAACCCACACACTCAGCTCTGCAGCTCATCCCACAAATGCATGTTTCTTACATATGTGGCACCATTTAAAAGGGAAATAATCAGGCTTTCCAATGGTATAAGATGTATTGCCAAGAAGCAGTTAAATAATAAATGAAACACAAATGTCCTTACTTTGTGTGTTATGTTTATTTAGATCCAACACATTCATGTGGGTGGTATGTGTGTCTAGGACAGCGGTTCTTAAGCTTTTTAAAACCTGCGTCTCGCCAAAATAAGTGTTTATTTTTATAACAACCTCTGAAGAGCCACAGTTCTATGGTATGTTAACAATGGCATTGTACCACTTCACATCAACAGTTTCTCATCCAGTTTGTTTATCATAGCCTGTCTACGCCCGACTACTGCTCTCAGATCAGTTTTCACTGAGATCATAGTCCGGAAACCCTGTTCGCTTTAATGATCGCTGAGCCAGCCTGGATGACGGACCAATCAGCGACCAGTGGGGGTGTGGCTCAGTGTGATGACGTTGAAGTCAAGTGTTTGTTTCTAAATAGTGATAGAGCTAGATGAAGCGGTACAAACATATGTAGCAACACAGACTGGTTGAAGGTTGTCCAATAGTCTACGCCCAGGCAACGACTGCAAACACTTCCCAATAAAGCATGTACAAACTAGACTATATTTAGATAGCTCATGTTGAAACCATAGAACTATAAGAACGGTTGCAACTCTCAAATTCTACCTACCAAGCTCACCCCATCCCCACCCGCTCTTGTGGCCAAAGTGTGTACTACACAGCCTTCAGTACAAAGCGGGGCGGGGAGATTTGCTGCACAGTTCGGTAGTCTCACAGAGCCAGCCTTTACATACATAAAGCTTGGGACAGAGCGCTGGCTAACTGCGTCAGCACCCGCCTACTTCACAAGCGAGGTATTTTGATTGACATGCACGACGACCACAATGCTAACAGCCAATGGAAATTGACAGAATAACTTCCTGAAAGCCAGAGAGTCCCGTGTCGAGCTCACAAAGGTATATGTATCTTACTTTCAGCACAGAGTTGCTCATGTGACGTAGTGCTGATGGACGGAAGAGGCTGAGACTAACAGTACCTTGGCTGTGTCTGAGCTCCTCATGTAGGGCTCCGTACAGTGCGTGATGCCCCCCTGGAGGACCTTTTCAATGCGGGCCACCAGGAAGATCTCCGGATGCGGGCAGGTGACCGAGAACACGGCCTGCCGGGGGTACCGGAGGGCCTCCTCGGGAAGGCCGTCCCGCGGCCCCCTGCCGTCAGCCCCGCCCCCGTTGCTGAAGCACGGCTCCGGCTGCGGGCCGGTCATCTGGCGGACCAGGGGGTGGTTCAGGTCCACATGGAAGTCCGCCGAGATCTTTCTGCTGTTCTGCACGTCGAAGAGGGCCAGCACCACGTAGAAGGGCTCCACCTAGTGGTGGCAGGCGGGAGGGGAGAGTGAGCAGGCGCAGCTTAATATTTGCTAACGTTTCTGATGACTAAAGTGTTATATTTTGTTACTATGCAGTAGTAAGCAAAGAATATATTAGTTTCATTATTTAGTTATTTTATTTTGGTTATTTTATTGTTTTGCCACCTGCCTTGTTATTTATATTAAAATGAAATACATTTTATTTTCTTTTTTTTACATATTTTATTAACAATATTTTTTTTAATACATATAATTCTAAGATACATTCTCTTAATGATGTGGTATTGTATAAAAAGGGTATAATGTTATATAACAGTGTATCAAAAACGTTGTTGTAGATTGTAGAAATACGGTAAATAAATACAAATCTAAAAGAACAAACTAAACACATAGGTATTTCTGCTGAAAAGAGAGAGAGAAAAGAGAGAGCAGGCAGGCATAATGGAAGTCTGGTTCATGACGATCCATCATTCTAATCCTCCAATCTTCCCATCAAAATGAAAAGCAAAACTGCTGGACTCAACTTTTCCTACCATGAAGTAGTAACGCTATGCCGTAGTACTATTATTCAGACGTGTGTGTGTGTGTGGGTGTGTGTGTGTGTGTGTGCGTGTGCATGCCTGTGTGTGTATGTGTGGTTGCGTGAAAAGGCTTTTTGGGGATTATGTGTGTGTGTGTGTGTGTGTGTGTGTGTGTGTGTGTGTGTGTGTATGTGTGTAAGAACACACATTTGTGATGGGTTCGTCCTCGTTCTCCGTCACACAGCACTGCAGGTTGAAGGACAGGTCCTGACAGCTGACCAACACCCTCTTCCCGAACTTCTCCTCGAACTGCCGCACGTCGGGCTCAATCCCAGACAGGTCCAGTTTCTATGGAAACGCAAAGTGTTATCAGGCGGCTTAAAAGGGCTTTGTTATGCCGTTTGAAAAGGCCCCAATTAACGGTATCTACAGCCAGTGAAGGGATTATTATTCCAGTTCTGCCTACACAGGGGCTTTGCTGTGTGTGTGTGTGCGCGCGTGCGCGTGTGTGAGAGGAAAGGGGAGGTTGGGTGACCTGTGTATCGGGGTCCAGCATGAACAGCTTGAGTCGAGTTTCGCTCCTCATCTTGGTCTCCACGTCTCTCGCCGACTGTCGAGGGCAAACAGGAAACACATTTAGCGTCTAATAGGCTGTTATCCAATAAAGGGAGCGGGGGGGGCCAAATGATCCATACGCTGCAGAGGAGGGCCTGACAGCTTGAGAGCACGTTGTATGAGAGATGACGCTGATGTATAAGAGGTCCAAAGTGGATGTCAGAGTGAAATATAAGTACACTCGATGTAAACTACCAGGAAATAGGAAATGAAACATTGCTATTGAGTTTCATACCCCTCAGCTCTATAATCCACATCACGATTGGTTGAAAGCTTAAATAAACAAAATAAACTTCAGTTACGTTTGGTATTTACATTTTATTCAGATGTCCATACTGTATAGTGTATACACACAAATGGAAATACCCTAACCACAACAAGCTTGGAAATACTTATTAGCAGCATATGTTGTATAACGTCTGCATTACATTGCTGGACAAGTCTATATTTTAATATGTATTTTAGCCTGGTCTCACAACGCACACTATAGCAGATGTGAGCTTGGTTAGCAACAGGAAGTTAGGCCGCTCCCAAACCGTAGATAGACTATTAGTATTTCACTGAAAGAATTTCATATATTTCATAAGTGAAATTCAAAGAATGGGCGTTCAGCTCTGGTAGAAAAACGGTTGACATTAATCATACTGGAGAGTAAAACACAAGGTACCTGAAAGCTGTCTTGGAAACTTCCAGAGGAGAGGTCTGGCTTTCCAGGCTCATCATCTGTTGGGCAGATTAGCGCCGTGTCTGTTAGATAATGGAACTATAAAGACCAACACACGAGTTGGTGTCTTGGCAACCAATTATCCAATCGAATTAGAAATGCAAAGAGACTTGAAGGAACACATTTTGACATCTTTCGAGTGGTAGTTTCAATAGCCCGGCTACGTTAAATTGAGACATTGGGGTGTAGGCTAACTGCTGTCCCAATATGAGCCACAAAACTGCTATTACAATACCTTACCATAGATGCAATCACTTTGTTCCCCTCACTGAATATTATATAGCTGTTTTTGCTATACTAACTATATCCTCCCGCCAATTTAATAATAATACGAGGGAAACCAAATGCCATGCTATGAGTAAGAGTAACATTTGCTGGTGTTTGACCTGTCCTACTAATGACATATGTACTACATGTATGACCTGTCCAACTAATGACAAACGTACTACATGTATGACCTACATGTAAGTCGCTTTGGATAAAAGCTGTAAATGTAAACAACATACTGTATATTCTGTATGGGTCATAGTCTGGGTCTGTATGGGTCAAAGGTCAGTCACATAACACACCATCGTGCAGATCCCCGTTCCTCTTCTCCTGCGTGGCCTCGAAGCTGCAGCTGTGGAGGATCCTGTTCAGAGTGCCGATCCAGTCGTCCATCTCCGCCTCGCTGTCCGCCGCCAGCAGGTACGTGCTCCTGTCCTGCATCTTCAGCTCGAAGGCAAACCGCCGCACCTTGCTGTTCTGAAACACCACACACACACGCACGCACACACACACACACACACACACACACACAACGCCACTTATCACACGGCTCCAAACTGCCAAACAGAGCCTGAGCAGAACACGTCTTTCAAAATGAAATATTAAGTTAAGTAATAAATAATGAATATATAAATGTAGCCTATGTGTTTATTTATGTATTTATTCACAAAAACACACAACCTGAACGCACAACTGCTGTAACTAAAATTATGTAGAAACTACAAAAATGGCATTCAACACATGACACACCTGGGTGTCATGGTAACCATCACATGGTTGTATACAGGCAATACAATGTATGGTTACTACTTATGTTCCATGGCACATTTATTGTTATATATTAGCAAGCACAAAGTGAGAAGTTCTTTATATGTGGTATGAATTCCAGTTTATATATCAGCTCATGTGCTGCTTTACCTGGACGACGCCCGTGCAGGAGTCAAGGAAGATGGTTCCTTTGGGTTCCTTGGAGGTCTTCTCGTCTTTGTAGAAGTTCAGGTTGAAGGAGCCGTCGCCTAGCTGGGCCAGGTGGAAGTACCGCCTCTTGAACGACTGGGGGACATAAAAAAAATAATAAAAAAAAAGGGAATGTAAATAAAAAATGGGTTACAAAAAAATGGCGTACACGTATTTAGGCTGTGGGAATGGCAGACAAGGGGATATATTCTCCAAATGATAGGCTGCTGCAGGCAAGGTGTGTCTTCCCTAGCTGGCAAACAAGCAGAAACACTAAATATTGAAATAAATAGATATATTAACACAAATTAATTACAAATTAATTACATTTGGAATTGGGATTAAAGCCACACTCTGAAAACAAAAATTATAAAAACTAGGACCTTTAAGAGTGTGTGCTGCTCCTCTCCAATCCACCCCCCTGTCGGCTGTTGACCACCCCTCCCCCCGTGCATTTAAGACATAAACGGTGAGGCATAAACACAGATCGGGGAGTCTACCTTTAACTCCACTGTGTGACAACATGGCTCTCAAAGTCAGCGAGCATCGTGACATGACTCAGATTTAACTTGACGTGTTGTCGCCGTTAATATTTCATAAGCCTGTGTGGCCTTTCGGTGGTTCAAACAGAGATGGTTAGGGAGGGGGACGGGCTATTGCATGCAGTCTGCGACAACAGAGCGTTGAAACCTACCCTCATTGTGACACTGATTGCACTGTTCATGTTGCCCTTGTGCAGCCAGCCATGTTTAGACACCCCTCCCTTCTGGGTGTCCAGGGAGGATGTGTCCTGTTAGAGGACGCAATTAGGATACAGATTAGTATGCACGCACGCACGCACACACACACACGCACACACGCCTGCGCAGCACGCACGGATGCACGCACACACGCACCTACGCAGTATGCGCACGCATCCACGCACATACACACCTACGCAGTATACGCACACACCAACGGAGTACTCGCATGCATCCGCACACACACACGTGCGGAGTACTCATATGCACGCACACACACACTCACGCACGCACAAAAACACACGTGCAGACACACGCAATCACAGTCCCCATCCATGATTAGACAACACACTCACAAACACGGCATGCATCTACAGATACACACCTCCGTGTCGGCATTAGACCACACACGTCACACACACACACCACACCAGCCACCGTTGCCCTTTTAGGCAGGCCGATTATGCTGTCTGGCCCCCTCAAGCCACTGGGTGAAAGAGCTGTATGCACTTTGTGTCTCACTCAGACTAGCCAGAATGGCCTCCATTAAGTTAGCTCTCCACTTTGTCTCCAGGGCTTCCAGCAGTGGCAGTCGCTACCTCAAAAGGGCAGAGACCTTTGCGCCGATTAACGCCCGTGGCATTATGAGTGAGGGGCAACATACATGTGCTGACGATGCTGACAGACAACGAGAGGGTCTAGAGTTGTTTACATATAGTGGGTGTAGCGGAAAGCGGTTACCTTTTACATGTATTCTTTATTTTTAAATAAATTACACAAAGGTGTCTTAAGTCAATTTGTTATACTGTAAGTCAGTTAGTTAGTAACACTTTAAAGCAATACTATAAAAAATGTGTTAAACCCTTGAAGCTTGCTTCTACATACATTTCTACCGCATAAAAAAATCCCTTGTTTTTTGTACTCCTTTAACTTCCCTTCTTTCTCATGAACATGCGGTACGTCTAATGTAAGCTTGGGATGTGCTTGACGATATGTCTCATTCTACAAATCAGTGTGTAAAATATCAATAACCATTGAAAGCCCATGCAGGCTAGGGGAAGAGTCTTCGTCTTGATTTTAGGAGCTCACAAAATGTTCTCACTATTTCTAATGTGACTTATCAATGTCTATACTGATGGTGTACTCTCAAACCATGTACAGCTACTATGCATATTCATTCCATTCTTGTTTAAAAATAAAATGATCGTATCGCTACTCTACTTATGAGCCAGACACACGTGGTTTCTCTCAGTAAAGTCATTCCTTACTTGGACTAATGGGTATTCCTGAATGAGGAATAATGAAAACTTGGATCGGAATTGTTATCTTACCTCATCTTTTTCTACATCTTCGTCGACCTCAAACAGGTGAGGGGCCAGTTTCTCAGGCCTTAACACCTTACTGGAAAAGAGAAAGATAACAGCTAAATAAACATCAGGTTAGTTTCATTAATAGAATATACCGTATGCAAAATTAGTTGTGTGAGACCTGCGAATCAATCAAACTATGTGTATAAAGCCATTAATAAATGTTGCATCGAAATGTGTGTTTTTTTTAAATGAAAACCGACAAAGATTACAATTATTACAGTATTAATAACAGCAGGCAATTGACGATAACTAAAATGAAATAAATAAATAGAAAACTAAAAACATTAATTACAGATTGAGAATGACGCTATAGGCTGTTCCAAAGGCTGGGGCCAGAAACACTAGACTGCCGATTGCATAACACAGAATGTCAGAACAATTTCTCCATTAAGATGTCTATTTCAAGGCCACGGTAGACCTAGCCTCGCGAGACCACCCAGATCTTATTGCTCGATCCGGTGCTTGAAATTCATTGTGTTTCATGCCGGTAAACCTAGCATGTGGCCAGTCAGTGTCGTAGTTAGCTACGGCGTTACGAAGGCAACTTGGAAACAATTAGAAAACGACAATGGCGGGCCCTACAGAGGATAACATTGTACTAGCAGATGATGTAATATAGCATCAGTTTTAGAATTTCTTAGAAGAGCAAATGCTTTTCTACATAGAAAATATGAAAATATGTTTTCACTCTTCTCCCGACTTTTCGGGAGTGTGGATAACAACAGGCAATCACCAATCACCTGCCAATTATTTTTTGAAAGAGCCTGCCCTTTTAAAACAGTTTCAATGGACGGCTTCCTAGATGTGTGTGTCTAACAGACAGATATCTAGCGTGTCAGGTTATGGTAGACCATCAATGGCACCATCACAGTCAGGAAAACTGTGTCTGGAAATCTGTATCTGTCCCTCCGAACTACAACTCAAAACTCCATATGGAATGTGGTTCTTTGAACTTTAACCTTTGACCTTTGAGCAAACCAACTGTGTCCAGGGGGACTACCCCGAGTAAACAATGTGGGGGTCAAGTCTAAGGCTTGTGCAGCTTTCATGCCACAGTGTTAAAAGCATGACATGGAACATCTGCAAAATGCACTGACCCTGTCCAATCTGGCCTCCAAGAAAGTCACTAAAACAGGAGATGCAATGCATGATGGGACTTCCTTCAAGCATTCAATATCATTCAGTGACGATCCAAGAATAGGCCGGAATATCCTTGGTAGGGAAAAGACAGGATGCATTCCATTGTTGATGTCTAACGGTATTGAATAGCCAGAACAGATGCATTTCCTTCATTTCTAGAGATCTTTGTAAAACAAGCCCCAGGGACTAAACAAAGGGGTTTTACTTGAGAGGATGATTTACAGTAGAATTTAGATGGGATTTGCAGTGCAGCAAGCCATGCAATGAGCACAGCACTCACTGTAAACAAACTGCTGTATTTTGATGATGTAAACAGTTTGGTTTCACTTACTGCGTTGTCAGACAGAGCAACATCTAAATTCAGTTACTGGGCTTTATGGGAAAGTATTAAAATAAATAAATAAATAAATAAAGCAATACATCCATGTGCAATATAACGGCATCAGTATATTTACTCTGATGTAAAATCAATTCAAAATTCAATAGACTCTAGAAGGGCATAGGGATGGGACTTGGGTGCTGGCGACCACTGCGAGATCAATCCTGCGTGTTTACCGCTCAACAGTTATAGGCTATGGTGTTTACTGGTGATTGCACGTTGATTACATGTTACACCTACACATGTAAGTATTCTCTTCCTTGAGTATTCTGTTTATTTTCTCTGTCGGTTACTCCAGCAGTCAAAATGACCAAAATGCACATCGCTAGAAGGCCGTAGTGCTCAGATTTTCTACTGAAGCACCTTAAACGTAATGCATTTACCTTTCATTGACCCCCAGAGGAGATTGTTACATTAAATTATCATTTTGAGCAGAGTGATCTGATAATTTCATGAAATGGTCAAACGAGCTATACATAGCAAAATAAATACAGTAAATATTACACTATGTTCTTCACTTAGGAACATACTAATGCATGCTTTGTTTTCATCAGTGAAAGGTCTAAAATGTTCCAAAAAAGTCACTTGTTTGGTTAAACGTATCTATTCAGTTTAGTCCACTTTGTAGCACTTATGCAGAACATAGATAGAACCAAGGCCATATCAATGCCAGGTTTTTATGCCTTTATTGGCATTGGAGTCCAACTGTCAAGTACAGTAGATCTGTCTGAGTACCTCACAAATGCCTGGTAATACAGCTGACACTGCCAGACACTCACTTTGGGAGCTGGCGGAAGTCTCCGGAGTATTCCTCGTACTTGTAATAAATCACGTGCCAGTCCGATTTGTAGGTCTTGATGCACTGTCGAGACAAAAAACGCAAATTACCGAATTCAACAAAAGCAAATTAAGAAGGGACCTTCAATATGTACTGCAGTCTAAACAAAGACAGGCTAAGCATTGATATAGAAACTTCACAAAGGAAAATGGCCTTGCCTTTACCCTGTGAAACAGCCCAGCTGTTTTAGCAGAGGCCAGTGTCAGAGGCCGGTAAAATGTGAAGGCTACTATTACTGAATTAGCATTACCATTAGCTTAGCATACCATTAATCAAATTGCCTATAGCATAGGCTACCTTAGTTAAATCCAAAGCAAAATTATACAAAATTTTTTTAAAAATCCAAAAGCAAAATTATATAAAAAAAAAAAACTAAACAGCACTAAATGTTCTTGACACTAAATCCCAAATTGTAGAAATCCTGATATTGACTCAACCACACTGTATGTATATGAGCCACACATTTGCAAAGTCTCCTCAGGCGAGACTGTGTAAAGCAAACACAGCTGGTCCAGACGTACTGTAGCTATGAGGTAATTCTTGTCTTGGCCATGGGGGACTCGCACCATATCAGCCTTAATCGGACTACGCCTTAACCACTCCTCTGAAACAGAATGTAACCCCAAATAAGACCCGTAAAATCCCCTCTGCACTGTATAATCACCTGCACAAGGGGTTATGGGAGTTCATTTAAAGGACAGTGCACGTTTTTATACAGTAAATCGTGCTTTACTGGGGTATGTTTCAAAACGTACGTGAGCCAACCGCTGCTTTCACTTAAGCATACAATAATTACGCTGTTATGTTGGAAATCTATAGACAACTACAGTACATCAATGCAGAATTAATGTATTGCTTTGGTATCAATTAGACATCAGTTTGTAAGAGCCAGGCCCAATTAATGGATAGAAGAAAAACACCTGTAACAGGGCGAATAGAGAGAATGAATGGCTGTTTTCCAAGAAGACGGATAGCTAGGGCTTTGTGCTTTATCTTTTGGATGTAGCAGGCTGCAAACAGTTCCTTTGTTTACATGCACCTGTTAATATTTGTAATATGTTATCATTCCAAACAGGGCATTTATCAATATTTCAAAAAATATAAGAGTGTGCGGGATCTCTAATCCCTAGCTAGCTAACCATTGTAAACTAGCAATTTACATTTCAGTTCATGAAACTAACTCAACTTAAAAGGTATAGTCAGTTATTTTTAGAGAAAACCTTAGGGTGCTCCCTCAGATGCCCTGCCCCACACATTGGAAACACATGGCCAAGACTAGAATATTGTTGAGTGGTGCGGCCTGCACCACTTTGTTTGTGTTCCCATTTACAGAGACAGGGTAGAAACACCTGATACCTTTTTTTAAAAAAATTTTTGGCGTGCACATAGAACGGGCAAGCTAGCGGACCAAGAGGAGATAATCCCTGAATTTGACAAAAAGTGCATTATCTTACAATCGCTGACTGCACCTTTTGGTATATAGTTTTGGTAAGAGTTTGCTGAATGCAGCCAAGGTGAAGCGGAGCTTTTGTGCCCAGATGTAAATTATAACTACCTCTTGGACAAACCAAAGTAACTCATATACCTCTTGGACAAACAGCTGTAACTAATATTTACCATTTGGACAAAAATATGTAAATCATAACTACCTCTTGGACAAAAAGATGTAAATCATAACTACCTCTTTGACAAACAAGATGTAAATCATACCTACTACTTGGTCAAACAGATGTAACTCATATCTACTCTTGGACAAAAATATGTAAATCATAACTACCTCTTTGACAAACAAGATGTAACTCAAATACCTCTTGGACAAACCAAAGTAACTCAAATCTACCTCTTGGACAAACAGCGAGTGTGCCTCCTTCTCTGCATTCTCTGGCACCGTGGAAACCAACGTCCTGCCCTGACGTCTTACGGTGGAGATCTGAGGAGACGAGAAAAACATGGGCATGAGAACAGAACATCAGTGCTACAACAGCTCTTGGCAGCACACATCTGAAGGGTCAGTGTTTAGAAAGGCAGATGATCTATCTGGCCTTAGATGCTGTGTTATTGTTTACATCAGTGGTTCTCAAGGTAGGGTTCGGGATCCCATGAAGGGTCACGGTGCTTCTGGTGTCTTGTGAGATATCATCACATTTTTAAAATGCACAATACAGTATAGTGTATCGTATATACAGTACACACATAGTTTAATACTGTATACACACATATAATTGTTATTGGGTATCTATCTACTGTTATCTGTTTAATACTAGTAATATAATCCTTAGTTCTTTGTACTGACAAATCTCCATGCCAGCACCGAATAGGAATGTCAATGTTATGTCATGTTTTAAATACTTAAGGAAAGGCAAAATCCTTGATTTGTGTCACATTTCCTTATGGCAGAAACCTGCATTGCAAAATTGTTTATTTAGTTTGAAACTCAGAAGGGAAACCCCAACTGGAAATGTACTAACGGATTTGAGGGGTAGCCCACTTCACAGTCATGACAGATCAACCTTCCATCAGACAAGGAAAGTCATCCATCTGAATGTGTATTCAATTAATGTGAATGGACAGACAGACATATCCAAAGGGACAGGACAGCGAAAATCTATACAGAGGGCACCAGATGAGACCCAAGGCATCAAGACCAACCTTGAAGGATTGCTCCAGTTTGCGCTCTTATTTTCCACACTATACTACGATTGACCTGATACATAATTATAGGAAATGTTTTCCTCCCAAATATTGACATCCTGTATCCAGTATCAGTGGGTATCTATAGATGGTTTTGGTGGCTACATTTCTGTTGCTGAAGAGTCGTGCCAAATGAGATGATGAAAATGTGATGAAGAACTGACTATTAAAAACAGGGGCTTCTGAGTTTTGTGTTTAGAGTCAAATACTGTAACAATGTTAAAATAAAATATGCACACATACTGTATATAAAGGTCAGGGTCCTATAGTTACATGGGATTTATTTTGTAATACACTGCATATTTTTAAAAAGGTCAAAATAATAATAATAATAATAATAATAATAATAAAAATAATAATACATTTTATTTCAGAATTCCATTCAAAACACTCAAGGACATTTTACATTGTACTGTACATAGGCAGATACAAAGATCAATATAAAACATTTTGAGTGATGTGATCTGTTGACCTTGTGTTTGTGAGGATTCTGGCAACAGAGTTCTGAACTAATTGGAGTCTATTAATGAATGTGGTGGAAATGCCAGAGAGTAGAGAGTTGCAGTAATCCAGGCGGGAAGTGACAAAGGCGTGGATGAGAGTTTCAGTGCTTGAGTAGGAAAGTAAAGGATGAAGTCTGGATATGTTTTGGAGGTGGAAGAAGGATGCCCGGGTGATGGTTTTGATGTGTGGTTCAAATGAGAGGGAGTTATCAAATGTCACACCAAGACTTTTGGCAGTTGTTGACAGTGGAATGGTAAGACCAAAAATGACTGCCTTAGTTCTAGTGTTAACAGAGTTGGAGTTATACTGTGATGTTTAGGTCTTTCCTTAATTTCCATTGTCTGGAAAAATGCTTCAGAAATGTCAGTGGGAAAAAATTGACTCCAGGCAAACGAAAAAGAAAGCATCGCTTGCAGGGCCAGCTAGCTGGCACGGCAAACGGAAAATGCAAGAGAACTTTGCTTTGTCTATGGTGATTAAAGTGACCCCCCCCCACTCCATCCCCATATAGCACTTCTAGACATGCAACTGGTCTTCTTGGTAGGTTTGAATGATGATCTGACAATCTTGACTTAACTTAGATTTGAATGCCAGAGTCATTACTGGGATGGATTACTGCCACTGTACACGCATACACATTAAAATGCTCCCGATAAATTCAGTGGTATTTTGTCTTATTGATATATAGATATACATACATTACCATACTATAGTTAATAACTAATAATTCATTACTCATAATCCCTGTCCTCATATTGTATTATGATG
The DNA here is from genome assembly GCA_027564635.1 of Typhlichthys eigenmanni. Lineage (NCBI taxonomy): Eukaryota > Metazoa > Chordata > Actinopteri > Percopsiformes > Amblyopsidae > Typhlichthys > Typhlichthys eigenmanni. Next base: position 17,248 of record JAODUK010047011.1, read on the forward strand.
GTGAAACGACAAACATGTTAACAGAACTCTTCACAATATGATGTCT
>JAODUK010047022.1:0-19728 GCA_027564635.1 Typhlichthys eigenmanni
TATGTGACGTAGTGCTGATGAAGAGGCTGAGACTAGAGACGGTCTCTTATGTGACGTAGTGCTGATGAAGGGAAGAGACTGAGACACCTATGTGTCTGTCCATAGGTGCGGGCCGGCGAGGGAAGGGCGTCCATCGTCAGCCGAGCGAGCAGCTCCTTGTCTGACTTCCACGTTGTGGACACAACTTAAAGGAGGAGTCAGTCATTCTAGATCAAAACAAAAACATACTCTCTTCAATGCCATAGGGTGCTCCTTCAAAAGCTCCACTCCCCCCAACCCCCCGCACTGGACACACATTGCTTAGACTGAGATAGTGTTGTGTGGTGCGGTCCCCATTTACAGAGCCAGGTCTGTGTAGAAACACCAGATTATTTTTTCAGCACACACACAGTTCTGAATTTGATAAAAGTGTACTTACAATCGCTGACCCCACCTTTAATGGTAGTAGTGATAGTATCCATAGTGATACAAAGGCATAAAAGTTGAGTAGTTACAACACTTTGTCAGCTTTCATTGCAACAAACTGAGGCCGCGTTCAGACGTAACTTCTTTTTTTGATTATAATCGCTGGCCTGGGCATTTTTCATGTTGAAGTAAAAGCAGCTGAAACGGTTGTTATGGTTGTTATGGGAAACACCAGGTCTCACTACGCACTTGTGATTGGTCAACTGTCAAAAAAGCGGTTGACGTACTGTAGGGTGTTTTCTTCTGAGGAGTTGAACTTTTCTCAACTGAAAAAGAAGCCCAGAGCTGCTGGAAAAAGCGCCTGCGGCAGCTTTATTATTAGCGCCCGTGGCGCTTTTAAAAACACGGTCCGCTCCATAGGGTTATAATGTAGAAAAGAGGCCGACGGCCTCCAAAGAGAAGGTACGTCTGAACGCGGTCTAAGTGTAACAAAGTGTAAAGTTGTAATATGCCTTTGTTCCGGGTCATATTCTACGTTCAAAAGAGCTCTATTGCAGCCAAAAGAAGTGATTAAAAAGAACATGTGTAGGGTCTTGACATTTAGGACACAATAGCTCAGCTGAGACAAATATCAAACAGACTAATAGTTGCTCCCTCAAAATGTCACTGCAAGCGTGTGTGTGTGTGTGTTTACATCAAGACTGTACTTTGAGAACTCCCAGCTCTCCCTCTCTGACCCGCAAAACGAACAACAACCCATTATAACATAATTGTAGCGAGCCGCTTCCCGTCCTTCGTCACCGGTGCGTGTCCGTCCGTCTGTCCCTGGCCTGTGTCCCCACTGACACACCCAGCCTGCTTAATTATCTTCTACATCTGTGTGGGTGTTTATTAGGCTGGGGTTGTCCTTGGTTTCATGGGCAGTTATTGTTTGCCGTGAGGCCGCCGTTTACGCATTGACATATTAAACGCAAACGGAACGCTCGTTCCTGCATGCACTTGCCCCAACAATGACGCAGAATACTCGGTGATGAAATAAAGGTGGTCAATACTGAATAAACCGAAGGGAATCTAGAAACACAAATAAAACCATTCGGAGGGAAACAGACGGGTGCAGGACAGACAAACAGCGTGCGCTGCAGCTCAGTGACACAACGCCCAGGGACACACCAACCAGGCGTGACACCGGCAGCCTTTCAGCGGCTCAGCAGAATGGGAGCAGACAGGGAATGGCTGGTCGTGTCCAGGAGAGCTTCTAGGACAAGACATTTAGGGGAGAATGAGACCCTAACTCTGCTGTATGTATAGTGCCTACTAATTTCACCAGCAATGAATTCACAATTAATAGGCTGTGTTTATATACCTTTTGTTTCAACCACCTCTAACAGACACAAAATCTAATGTTAAAGGACAAAACTTGGGCCATGTTTGGTTTATTTTAGGGGTGCTGAAATGCAATTTATAGGTGTGCTTGAGCGCCCTTAAAAACAGTCTACAATCGCCAATGGTCCTGTTGCTGTGGCGTAGTACTGGTATTTGCAGTGTTGTTGCCTCTAATACTACCAGTATCTATAATAATATCTATATAATATATAATATCTATAATATATAATATATAATATAATATATAATAATATCTATAAGGTGAATTTGGTGTGAGATACATTAGCCAAGCAATTAAATTGGTTTAACCAATCTTAACGAACAATTGATGTCACATGACAAAAGTGGACCAACACTGTTAACATGATTCTGACACTAATATGGTTAATCGCAACAAGATTTCGCCCAACCAATATAGTTATCGTGACAGGCCTAACCACAGGTTTTTCATCTGCAGAAAACAAAACCGACAACAGAGCAGCGCCCCCTTGAGCAAGCCTTGGTACACAGCAGGTCATCATTTGACTTTGCCCAGTGGAATACGGTGCCCTTCAGCGCCGATGACCTCACCATCGCCCCAAAGACACTCTCTCTCTCACACACACACACACACACACTCCATGGCAGGTTGTGACGCGATGGGGAAAGGGCACAGTGCTCCAGGCATGAAGACACCAAATGAGATGTGACGGCTATAAAGCAAAGCAGGAGCAGTTGATGGCCACGGACAAAATAGGACCTGTTTCATCTGGCCTACTGGAACATCTACTGTGGAGCATATACGCCTGCACTTTACTGGAACATCTACTGTGGAGCGTATCCACACCTGCACTTTACTGGAACATCTACTGTGGAGCGTATCTACATCTGATCTACAATCTAAAAAAGAGAATTTGTGTTGGTAAAAACACAATAGGTGGACAAAGCATGGGAAGAGACCTCAAATTCCCAACTTTACAATTAATATTTGGGAACATAAAAAAGAGCAAAAAGGTCAAATGTGGGATTCCAGAATAGCTTTCATATAGATGTCTATCGGCGTATAAGAGCACGTGAACTCATCCAAGGGTTTGTGCTCCGCTGAATGACCTTGACATTGTGAGTGAAATATGTGCACGTTTCCTGTTCAGCTCCTGACTCATCTGTCTGCCAGCGGAATTTCTCAACTGTCTGATGTAAAAGGTGGCTCACGGAAATTGTTGTTTCATCAATAAATAATGGCAGACAGACCACTGATGGCAACAGAGCGTCTCTGATCTACGATCAAACAGAAAGAGCTGTTTATGTGCTCAGACTACAAATATGGCCATATGCTGAATACCAAAAGCACACACACACACACACACACAAACATTAAAATACATTTGACTTGACACCTTCTCATTACTGTTGACGTAAGTTCTACAGTGTCTGATCATGTCATGTTTTCATATACTGCAGCTGTCAACTAAAACCTTGATTTTCCTCAAATATTTCAGTCAAGTCATTTTGCCAGTTTTATCCTTTGTTGTAATGAAAGGACGTCTTACTTTGTATGTAAATGTAATTGTCTGTGGGTCAAATATGAAAACTTAAATGGTTGTAAATATAATGGCACAGGGGTGCACTGATTTTTATTTTTCAAATATCACTTCTTGCACGTGAGCAAAATCCTAAACTCTTACCAACTGATTGTTTATCCTCATTACACTGTTCCCTGGAAAAAGCAAGCCAACAGACTGCTTCATCGCCAGTATGTTCAGAATGCCAACAGAATAAGTCCTTTATGGACAGTTTTATTCCTTTCTCGTGCAAACTGTGTGTGTGTGTGTGTGTGTGGATGTGTATGTGTGAATGTGTGTGTATGTGAATGTGTGTGAGTGTATATTTGTGTGTGTGTGCGTCCTGTAAGTAACTCATGCATGAGCTTATGTGAAAAGGTGCTGACGGAGAGATTTCTGTCCATCAACATTAGCATGCCATGTAACAAGCACTTCTGCACAGTGTGTTTCATCACCGCCATCATCATCATCACTTTAAGGACACACACACAAGGTCCAAAAAACATACAATAAAATAACAACAACAGACAAATATCCACAATATGACATATTTCCAATTAGTGATTTTATGGTTCCACGCAGGTTTCATTACTGCAAAGACACATTACACACAAACACTAAGACAATACATTTAGAGCACATAACTCCAAATATGTGTGCGTGATGAATATACTGTGTATTGCAGACTGATCTAGGTTTTAAAGTGCAAACACACAAGGCTCAAGTTAAGTGAGGAGCCAGTATCGTGCTGAATGCTAAACGTGCTCAGCCATAAAACTGAAATTACTTTTTGCCAAGACTACAACATTTAACATAGTGCATTACTCCTCTGCACCAAATGGTTGTGCCATTCTCTCTGGGTGGAGCTGGACGGGGTTGGAAGCCTTTGAAGAATATATTTAGTTTAACCTGAAGCTGAATTTGGCTCCATCCCGGCACCCAGACGTTGGAAGTAAAGCGTGTGCCAGGTTAGTGCTTTTAGCTCTCAGCTTCCAATTCCAAAAGTTAATAAATACCTGGTCATACATTTAAGCAATTTATTAAATATTACATTGGGGCTTTTGGCTTGTTATGGCATGCATGTAGGCACGTTTTGGCAGCTACGCCACATTTATTACACATACATATGTATCTTCACATCTTGTATGTATAAAACCAAATCAAAATATTTCTTTAGATTAACCTATATAATAACAGACTCTTCAATTAATTGTGCTCAACGTCTGTTCCATTTCCAGAAACACATTTCTGAAAGTTCCACTGAAACACTTAAGCGGGAAGAAAAGGCCTTTTTAAGGGTTTATTCCTTGCTCGGCTACTAACAAAGACAGGACATTATTCTAATCTGAATGCTGATTATTAGCAGCATTATCTCCATTATACACTTGTAGGCCAAGCCACAGGGGACAACCAAACATGGCGTATGTAGACATCTGTTATTTTCAAAGCACAACAAAATAATTGGCTATCAGGGTCTTCATTCTCTCACTTCTGTTGATTAGCGATCTCTGTGGACACCGCTACATTACAGGAGCTGGCTCACTGCATATGCGCCCTTCGTACATGATAGCAGGCAGTCAGTAGGCCCTGCGACCACATAGATCCCCCTGGTCCACCACGGGCTGCAGGCATGCCCCCTTGGCTGCTGGAGTTCCCGGGCAGCGAAAGCTCTCCGCGTGGCCAAAGAAGCAGAAACATCTGCTGTGTAGAACGGACAGAGAAGGGCCTGGCTGTGGCACGATATGTTAGAGATCACAAAAAGCCACTTGGACGTCTACGGAGCGGTCTGCCTTCAGAGCCTGGCGATGGGCTTCCCCTCCAACCGTTGGGAAACGTTACCATCTGGTTATGACTGATCCCAGCATGGCAGGCACTAGTAACATACAGGGTTAGGGGCCGCAACCAAACAGCCAGTGGCATCTCCACAGCACTTAGAAAGCTCTGTGAACATGTAACATAGTGTTAGCCATCTTAGAAAGCTCTGTGAACATGTAACGTTGTGTTAGCCATCTTAGAAAGCTCTGTGAACATGTCATGTAGTATTATCTATCTTAGAAAGCTCTGTGAACATGTCAAGTAGTATTATCTATCTAAGAAATCTCTGTGAACATATTGTAACCTATTAGGCATCTTAGAAAGCTTGATGAACATGTAGTATTAGCCATCTGACATTGCTGCAGTGCAGGAAGCCATGCCTGGTTTCCATGGCTTCTGGTGCCCATGTAGAAGACAACTCTGAAAGACAGGTGTCCACAGCCAAACACCACACATATATGTCCATATATGATCTTGTCTAATAGCAATTATTATTAATATTTTAAAAAAGAATTTAAAAACAATTTCATACCTTCATTCAGGAATCAACAAAGAACAACATTTAAATGTTCATGATATTGTTCTGAATGAATAAAAAGACAGTTCAAGTCACATGGGCAGAGCTGCATCATGTGAGGCATATTAAAGACTGACACTAGATGGCACACTGGAGCACCAGTAAGTCAAATTGCTATTTGAAACAATGCGATAAGCATATCGCTGCATGCGATTTAAGATATGTGCATCTGATCCGTTTCCAGGTTGTACTAATGCATGCTGTTCTACACAATCAGTTGCTGGGTGCTCCTCCACCAGTCATGCCCTCAAATTCCAGAAGTCGACGGATACGTCTCGGGGTATTATACGCCCACCAACAACAAACACATGAATCACAAGGAAACAAACTCGGTGTTGCGGAAAAATTGAGTTACTGAGCTAGGAGCGACGTTGGAAAATGTTATCCCGAAGAAAAGCAGGACTTTGATGTAGGCTAGTTTGGGTTTGAGACGACATATAGTCAACTAAAGAAGCTATTGTGCAATGTGTTGTGCTGGGTGAGACATGGGGAGACTTTAATAAGCCAGCTCACAAGAAGTAAGAAATGTAGTTACTGTTATGAACAATATTATGCCTAAAGCAACCGGCATATGTAGCTCGGACGAACATGCTTCACGGCAGGGAGAGACCTACAGTCCAAGGCTCCTATGGAGCTGATCATGTCCGTTTGAGTGCCCACCTGAAGTTATGTGTGCCGCGTCTACGTATGTAAATATGAGCTGGCATAACTGGCTATATTCAGACTGATTGGTCGATCACCCTTCAGCACCCATAGAGGTGCACAGCCACTGGAACTATAGTGTGCGGCAGGATGTGCGCAGAGGGGACATTTCTTAATGAGAACGTGACACACAGTGCTCGCCCATTAGCACTTTAGGATTTCTTCTAATGTAAAGTGCGTTACAAATAAAATGTATTATTATTATTATTATTATTATTATTATTATTATTTAAATCACTCATTTCGCTGTATAACAATAGGCCACAGGCTGTGTTTCTATACCTGTAGTGGTTTGCCTCAACTCTAACAGGCATGCCAAGTTAGAAAAAATCTAACGTTAGACAGCTAAAACTTATTTATTGAACTTAAATGTTGAATAAAAAATAAATTAAAAAAGCCCTAGTATCTCAGTGATGTCATTCTCTGCTCAATATGCAATTACTCCACTAGATCATTTCAGCAGAAAGAAAATTAAGCAAAATAGAGTGCAGCTTTAAAATCAGCAAGATCCAGTTTCAAAATAATATAATAATAATAATAATATAAGTAACATAATAAGGTAGCAAACTGAGATGAATTCAGTCGAACAAAACAATAGTTTCACACGCCTGCAGTATCATCAATCCTGATTTGGACTGACGTGATCTTGGCCGCCCAGTCCTTTAGCACACAACTGTAACCCCCCTCCCGCACACACAGACACACACAGACACACTCACACACACACACACACACAGACACACACACACACACAGACACACACAGACACACACACAGACACACGCATACATACACACTCACACACACACAGACACACACACACACACACACACACAGACACACACAGACATACACACACACACACACACACATAACCTTGAATGCCGGAGTTGTTTTTCATTCACTTGTCCCATCCCCCACCTAGTGAGGAGGAGACCCTCGATGATCCCCTATGAGATTGTCTTTTTAAAAAAGGTATAGCAATTGTAAGCTAATTGTAAGCTAATGTACTTATTGTCATATTCACCACATATGTCCCCGCATTTCACAAGATAACCGTTCTCTGTGCGTGCTGAAAAAATAATCTGGAACTTCTACACAAGCCTGGCTCTGTAAATAAGAACACAAAAAGAGTGGCAAACAGCGCTCACAAGAACAATGCCACTTGGCTTCACAATGCGTTTCCAATGTGTGGGACAGAACTTCTGAGGGCGTTTGTTTCTATTTGAGCTCAAAGTTAGCAAGAGTTCTGGAGAATGACTGACCCTGTTAATGGTGTCAAGAGACAGAGTCCCTTCCAATGTACGAACCAGAAATTAATGAATGAAGGTTCAGTCACAATGACTGGCAAGCAGAGTTGCTTGGTGCTAATGGTACAGTGGCTTGGCTGTGTGCAAGACTCAGACAATGTCCCAGTGTTTCCAGTCCAAATTCAATGTGATAGTTGTGTCTTTCCCGTCCCCTCACTTAATAGACTAATTGTGTTTGTGGAGAAGCTTTTTTAATACAGTATTTGGTGCAATTTCTGTGATATTTTGAAAAGGTATAGTAAACTAGCTAAACTCAAACTCACATCAAAATAAAAACACCTCTCCCTGCAATGTCATACGGTGCTACCTCATAAGCTACGTCCCACACATTGGAAATGTATTGTGATGGTTAGGATGACAGGATATTGTTGTTGTGAGCAGTCTTCGAAAGCAAAAGAGTGTTGTTTATCCAACGGCTTTTTAATCCATTTCCCTTAATATATGTACGCAAAATACATACGGTATATTGTATACTGTATAAAAGGCAATGGTATACAATAAGTATAAAATACTGTTTTAGCAATTTCCCAAACATGTGCAAACATATGAACAGATAGCTAATGTATAAGATATATTATGCCTTTGTGACTTTGAGCCTTTGTGTTTGAGCCGTGCCGATGCCAGGTGTTGTTGTGGTGTGGTTGACTGACGACTGTGATCCCGTAGGACGGTGACAGGGTGATAAATCCTGACACTTCTGCCCCCCCCCCCGGCGGACGTCTGCCACATAAATATGAAGCCATTCATTATATGTTTGTCATTTGTTTTAGTAAAGGCATTTATTGTACTTAAGGTTATTATTACTTATAATCTATTCTATTGTATTGTTACGGGATGGCTGAAGTGATTGATAATTTAGGTGTAATTACATTTTATTTAATACATATTCAGCAGAGGGGTATGCTTACTGATAATCAACAGCTAATAAACTGAATCCTCGTTTTCACAATCAATTTGATTCGCTGATAATTGTAATCCATCATGTTGAGCCATAGAAATCAATGGCCAGAACCCAGGAGTAGTGCTGTCTGTAGCACAGCTCACGCTCGTCATTATGATAAATGACTCAATCAGCTCAAGCCCGGGACGGTACACTGTAGCATGCACACAACTTGGGGAGCTTGGTGCAAAACTTTCTCCCTGCCATACGGACGCACCCAGTTTTACATCCCCCAACCTCTGGGGAGGAATTATACGTCTCGCTGAACGGAGAGATTGTTTGGGAATAACAACTCGGCTACGTGTGTTGGCTTTATTACATGGCAGACACTGTTGGAATTGGTAGGTTATTAAGATGAATAAGGCTCGCTGCTGGTACTGTATTTAAAACATAATTTATACTGCCATGAAACTCAATAATAATAGGTCTGTTAAAATAGCAGCAAACAACTTTCCCATGTAAAGATATGGTGGAGTGATGGAGTCCTGAGCAGAGAATGACACTCCCTCTGTGTGTGTGTGTGTGTGTGTGTGGCCCACAAAGCATTCATTTTGTTTTGGTCTGATATACTGTTGCTCTAGTGCGCCATCTAGTGGTAGAAAGTCATACAGACCCAATATATTGTGAAATGATGATGGACATGTTATCGTACAGTATTCCAGAACTTTATGTATTTAATGTTCTGTATTACGCATATTGTTGCATTATTCGTAAACAATTCTAAAGTTCAGCTCTTTTCACTAGGTGAGTGGGAAAATAATGTGCATTGCATCAATCAATGTGAACATTCATTTAAATGTGTATTTGGTGAAGAATGCGTTAACTCATTTAAAGGGGCTCAGGGTTTGGGTAAAACCTAATTAATGTGTAGAATCCAACAGATGGGGTCTAGTTTGATAAAGGACTATATTAGTCAAGATATATTAAATCATAATATTTATGGATTCAGCACCTTTTAAATGTTAAAATGTTAACATAAGATTATATAACTGTGTTTATCGACATATATTCAAAATTAACATAATATGCATTGGTGCTTGTTATATTTAAAAATATAACCTAAAATTAAGTATACCACATTATTGCACATATTGCAGATACAGATTGCTGTATCACCAACGCTATTGATCCATCAAATAACAAAAGCCACACTTCTCATCTAGTTTGAGTGACAGCACCTGCTTTTTATCTCTAACATTGCTGCTAGATTCCCCAGATGAGTTCAGCGACGCCATTGATCTTGGTCAGATGTAGCAATAACAGCCACCAGATGCCCAGGTCCCCTGATACGTGGTTGGCTTCAAAGCAAGCGTAAATGTCATCCTGATAGCTGCTCAGGTAATTAGGGGAAACATAATCACAACACACACACAAGGTTCTATAGCGAAGCTGCGTGGCCTTAACAATATCCTCTCTGGAAATCCAACTGGACTGCCCACATAATAACACATTCTTCAACTTTATAGTTATTGTATGGTGGCAAAAGATGCAGTAAATGGTTATATTGCCGCCATGTATACGAAAAATGTGACGGAAAGATTGTAGAAATCTAAACTTGACCAAAACAAAATCACCTCTCCCGTCAATTTTATAGTGTGCTCCCTCAGAAGCCCCGCCCACTACATTAGACACACATTGCCAAGGCTGGGATAGTGTTGTGTGGTGGGTTTATTTTGTGTTCCCATTTTACAGATCCTGGGCTTTGTAGAAACACCAGATTATTTTTTCAGCATGCTCACTAAACAGACTGCTGGCAGACTGTGAGGAGGTATTCACTGATTCTGGCAAAAAGTGTATTATCTTAATCGCTGACTACACCTTTAATTAAACAGAAACTGGTCCTGAGCAATTATGTTTGGTTTATTTCTTTGCATTTAGAGAGAGAAAATTATAAGATATTAATATTGGCAGGACATTATTGCATAAACAAAAACACACACACACAATAAAGATTAATGGTTATATTCCGCAGAACACGTGTCATTAAGCATCAACAGGCATCCTTAGAGGCGATCAGGATATTGATGCCCTTATGCCTGAGGTTAATGTACTGTAAAACCATGGGGAATATCTATACAATCAGCCAGTCAACATTTTACAGATTAAAGTCGTTAGCATTATGGATTAAACTAAAGACGTGATTGTGTGTACAGTGTATTTAATTAATTTAATCTCAAGGTCTCCGCATGTTCCCATAGGCTACGATAATAAACAATAATGCGATATTCACTGGTTGATATTGCAGTTTGTGTTAAAAGTAAGAGGAAGTAACTTTCACGCATATTTCTTGGCAGGACAATGTGGAGAGAAATCCCATTAAATCATCAATGCTTAGTAATAACTTCACATGAAAAAGATCGACCAACAACGTGGATGGACACGAGACGGTGGTCTCTCAAACACCTACACACGGACAGGAAAGGATAAGGGGTAGAGAGAGAAAAACTTACCTGGGAATATATGCATAGCAAACACCCAAGAGAGGACGAGGAGACAAACAGAATTATACATTCTTCAGGCGCTCGTCTCGGATAGCTTCCCACAAAAATACGGCTTCCTTGCTGCCCCGAACACAACGCTGTTTTTATGATACTAGACGTCAGCCTTATTCTCTCCCACCTTCCTTTCGCCTGAATGGAGATGCTTTGGAAATCCAACAGAACTTAGAGGTATACAGCGGCTGGTGTGCATAGAGCGACTGGTACTCTGCAGGGTAGCGGGGAGTTTGTGTGGGAGGGAGGGGATGTCTTCGTTCCACTCACATTGGCCGAAGCGGCTGTCCGTTATTCGTGAACAGTCGTCGTTTTGTATTTGTATTTTTTTTTTTTTTTTTACTTTTCGTTCCCCCACTCTGCTTGTATCTATCATCCCATTGACAACATTGCAAAGGTGATTATTTACATCTGCCACACTCTTACATTTTTATAGCCGTCCTGTCTGTAATAAACACAACGACGGATTCGTAAGTGCCCAAATCTGCAGTTCCTCGAATGGCCACTTGAAGGCGGCTCCAAAAGCGAGTCAATCCCCAAATGTTTGATTGGGCAAGATAAAGGTTGGCAGTTCAATCATACTGTGTGTAAGGACGTTTTATTGAAATTATGTCTGTCAAAAGATATATAATTTTTTAATTATTCACTATTAATTGCACACTTTATGTAATTAACTGCAATTAACATATCACATATTTTTACATGTTCAGCATGTAAAAATTTAACCTAAATGTTTTTTTCCCACAAGTGTTATATTTTCATGACAAGATATGACAGCTTTATGCATATTTTTGTATTTAATACATTTTTTTTAAACAAATAAATGGTTGAAATGGATGTTTCATGTACTTCCCCCAAACAAAAGAGGACAGAGAGTAGGCTAGAACATTCCTATGTGTATTGAAAAATATGAACTATATATGTATAACCCTTACTGCATTATATTCCACATATTTTTAATTGTAGCTGGGTTATTTATGTTTTTCGTTACATAAATAGACACATCCTACATTGATGCAGAAAAGGCACACATTTTTCAAAAACAATTCACCATGCAGTAAAGTGTTTGATACTAAACTTTCAAAGACCCCCAGACCCCTGCTTTATATGTCTCTATATCAATTTTCCCTGTTCATGACAACTGTATGGGGGTTTAATTTTTTATATAACTCATCAGTTAAAAATATACTAAGCCACACATCCACACGTTATTTTGGATAGCAGGCGGAACTATGACGACTGCTAGAGCGCTATGTTTGAGAAGGAATGTTTACCAAAGATACTGGAATAATAAGAGCTTCCAGTCTCTTATTAATACGTGGGCGTGTCACCAACATATTTAGCTGTGAAGGCTGACATACGCAGCCAGACAGATACATACATCTATGGCCTGAAACAAAGTCAATTTACCACAAAACATGTATACAAATACTGTTGTGGCCTCAGATTTGGGAATTAATACTCAAAACACCAATTAACGCCCCCAGATATAAATAATAGGCAATATTATAGTGAAATCCACAGATCCCCCCATTGATATGCATAATACATGGGTCGTTCTGGTCTGCATGAGGGTGAAAAGCCCTAGCCTGGCTTGCCTGATTATTGCTCTCAGTTCAATTTAACTGAGATTATAGGATGGAAATCCTGTTTGCATTAGCGTACTGTATTCACACCCACCCTGATAGTGGACCAATCAGGGTGGGTTACTGAGATGACGTTGAAGTCAGGCGTGTTTCTAAATGGTGGTGGAGCTAGATGAGGCTATGAAACAATGAAACAAAGGTCACGATATCATAACACCTACACGGGATGTGGCGTAACGTTGCTGGTGTGTGACAAGGTCCAAAGAGGGAGTCTTCCTGCTGCTAATGCTAATGATAGAATTAAAATATAGTACAATTAATCTACGCACAGAAAGTAAGGACATTTGTGAAAACTTGTGAGGTCAGCTTGGGTGTGCTGGTCGAGTGAGAGCAGAGCACAGCCTGACCCACACAGCCATGTTGCCTGACATGCTGGTTGAAGAATGGGATGCCATCCCACAGCAGTGTGTTACCATGGAGACCAGCATGAAGAGGAGGTGCCAGGCTGTTGTATATGGTTCTTCCACACGCTACCGACACTCCTGTTTGTTAAATGAACACATTGTTAAATTACCAATATGTCTGTTTCTTCAGACTTCAATCATCCAATCAAACACCAAACAAGAGTCAACAGCAGAGAAGATTTGGCTAATGTTTCATGGGCACAACCCACATACTCAGCTCTGCTGCTCATCCCACAAATGTATGTTCCTTACTAATGTGGCACTATTTATATAATATTTATATATATAAAAGGGGAATAATCAGGCTTTCCAATGGTATAAGCCAAGAAGCATGGTTAACTAATCTACCAAACACAAAGTTCATTACTTTGTGTTATGTTTATTTCACATGAGCACATTTTAGTCTATATATACAGTAGCATCACCATTAATAATGTGTTGCATGACACATATATCTTATATGTTAGTGTAATTGGTTGATTGTTTAGGTTTTTGAGTTTTATTATCCGATAAGATCTTAGGAGATAATCACACACACATAAACACAATCAGCTCTAAAGCTGATATGATCTTAGTAGATGTTAGATCTGATTGAGCACATTTGCTGTGATCAGTGAACTGCACACTAAAGATGAAATCACCAAGAGTCACCCCGCCCACTTAGGCCTAACAATCCTGTCGGGGAGACGTCAGGTGGGACCTGCAGTCTCCAGACCGTCCTGGGAAGACGAGCACATGCGTCTCCTCTGTGATCTGAAATAAATAAGATCATCGGTGAGTCATGATATGCACATGAAAATGTGGCATTTGCATGCAAGCGTGTGTGTGTGCTGTGCCCAACCATGCTCTGTAGTCTGACAGGCTGAAAAGGCTCTGTCGGTATGTCCTGGATGTAGTGAGCTCGCCTGGGTGAGCCTGCTGTGGTGGTATGAACGTACTACACACAGTGCAGAGACGCAGCCCCATATCAGATTAATGTCACACCATCTGTGGTCCTTCCTGCCTCTAAACCCAGTGGCTGGAGAAATAATGAGTTACTCAGGAATTGTAATAAGATACTAGTTACTTATTACTCCTTTAAAAAGTAGTAATATTACTTTACGTATTTCTGGGTATTAAAAGTAATTAGTTACATTACTATATTACTTTCACAATCATTAACCTGTCTCGCCCCTTTCCGAAAAATTAATTGAATCCTCTTTATTGGAACAATAATGAACCTTAGGAGTCAGCAATCAGCCAAAGTGAAAACACTGCAGCCTCTCAAACCAGATGATTGACAGGTTGGTTCAATTAGCCTGCCCTAAGTTTGCTTGGACCAGAAATCTCGTTCTTTGAACACAGTAATGCAGCATTACTTGGATTAGTAATTGTAATATTATTACTGTTTAGGAAATTATAATTAGTTACACTACTAGTTACTGAAAAAAGTAATAGTATTACAGTAACTAGTTACAAGTAGCTTGTAACTGATATGATAATGTACAGTTACAGCATTTAGCAGAAGCTTTCTTACCCCAAAGTGACTTACAATCAGTACATGTGTCATTAGCATAGTAGACCAGTTGTCGTGGGCAACCAACATTATGTTTGGAAAATTAACAGCAGCTTGTCCTCCTGTACATGATCTCTTAATACATGTAACGGTAGCCAGCAGGTAGCTGTGCAGTGAAGCTAATCCTCACTCTCTGACACCTCATAGGACGCTATTGCGACACAGGATAGAGCCCATGGGTTTTAGCCTGGCTTTTAGAGCAGCTGCTCTCTAAGTGGGATGTCGGGGTTCGATTCCTTGAGGAGGACAGACGATCTCCATCAGATATACACTACAATTCCAAGAAGTAATTTCTTACTTCTTGAGAGAAAGTGCTAATAGCGTAAAACTTAGCAATCACAGGAGAACATGGAAGGAACCTGGTGTGATATCAGCACATGATACATCATGCTGAGTGGCATTGCGTCAAACTTACGGAATGTTTACCAAGTTAACATAACTGTTAAATACTCTTACACCAAAATAAAGTACATAAAGGTATTTCAAAGGGATGGACCCACTTTCAAAGCAGTGTATTAATGGCAATATGGTACAATTACATAAGTTGCAAAAAGTTCTGACATTTTATGAAGTAAACTATATACCACGCTCTTTCAAGTGGAACATGTTGAATTCATGGGCGGTGTGTGGTTGCACAGACATGTTATTCGCTGGAAAGGGTCTGCCAGACACCCCTAATTATGACCTCCGCCCCAATGTCTAATATCTTACAATTGACCTAGAGTCAATATTGAAACCATTTTGGAATTAATTGGGTACATCTAGAGTACAGACATGCCCATGCCATACAAATGACCTGCGGCATAGGGCCTGGGAAACGCCCCTAAATGTGACCCCGCTGGTCTTTTTCCACGCAGCTACCAGCTGGCCACCATTACACAGAGCACTTAATGTCGAAAGCTGCTGAGACTACAACCTCTTTAGATTTCTTTCTCTCAAAACAAAGTTCTTGAATTGTCCTTAATACAGAGTCCAACAGTTTATTCATAACTGTGCACCATTCACTGGGGAAATACTGGCTCAGCTGCTAGTAGACCTATAAGCCAGGCTAAACCATTCTACTGCTAGTACAGTACGGATGGTATTGGGCAAATGAGGACCGCAGAGCACAATGCAGGCTACTGCAGGTCCACCTATAGGTCTACAATATAGGCAATATTACAGTAGGCTACATATTGACATGACCTAATGTTTACCAACTTACAACTGTTGATTATATTACCTGTTGATTACATAACAGCTATCGACAATGGCACTACGTTACGCTGTCGTTACAAATTCAAGAATTGTACTTTTCCTGTTGCCACAAATGATGATGTAGCAATTACAATTGTGTGACAATCCAGTTATGTTATGGCCACATCATTTAGTAAACTACACTCAAAAACAGCTGTAGACTGTACTTCTAACCCATGGGGAAGTCACACAACTTGTATATTCCAGTTATTACACAAGCGTGCTACTTTATAATAATATATGCGCTATTTTCCATTGCTATTCCAGTGTTGATCACATTAGGTGATGTTGCGTTGACCCAGTATGTGAAGATTAGAGTTTCAATGTGTGTATATGACCAATCGTATTTGTTCAGGGTATAGACCCAATAAAAATGGTAATGTAATGTCATAAAGGTTTACCTGACGGAATACAGAACGAAGAACAAACAATAGGCTATATAAAAACAAGACAAATTGGGTGAGAGTGAGAAAGATATGACAAATAAATACATAGTGGAAAAACATTTTACCTCGAGGTCATACATATTTGAAATCAAGCATGTCCAAGGCAAATGTTTGATGGCTGGTGAGCAAATACACCATCGTATACATTCTATCATAATATAGTATAATCATATATACTGAAGTTGCTCATGCTGTGTCACCATACACTAGTAGGCTACTGTAACGGTTCACACACACACACACACACAAGACTGGCGTGGAAACATTTATAGGAGTTTTAATAAGGAACACACAACAGCAGTAAACACAAACAACAACCCACGGGGGAAAATACACTAAGCAGGTGTGAGGACAGGGGAGAGGAAGGGCTGTCACGGCGCTCTGACCGGCAGTTAGCGCCCCGGTGTGTCAGCGCTCTGGCGAGGGAACGGTCTGATCACACCCGGGACCTGGATGTGACAAGTGCAAAAATGACCACAATTGACAAGCACGGTCTGTGACGGCAATGAGTGGCTATTCCTTATAGGGATATATTGAACTGTTGTTACCCTTGTAGCTTTATAAACTGAATGAGCCCTCGTGCTAATCATGCTTAAGCATACATTAGTATTAACCCATACTTTGTTGTTGATTCTTGTCAACCTCAATACAACAAGAAACTTTAACTGGATGTAATATGTACTAATGTTACGTTTAAGGAAATATACCTTTAAATTATTTGTATGACAAACCAGCATTAATCCATTATTAAAATCAGTATCTCTGCTTTGGCCTTTAAACATACCATACATTTTGAACTAAACCAAGAATATGCAAACTACACAGACCAATGAGCTGCCACAATACTAACCTCAAACAAATGTGCTACTGTTGATAGACCTTCGCTTCTCGTCTCAGACAAATGCATGTGAAGCCCAGGGCATTCATTTGACTGTCGATGCAAAAATCTGCATTGTGTGAAGTCTCTTGACGAGTCACTTTCTTCCCTGATAAGAAAACCGCTGAAGCCCGCCGCATCATCTTTGACCTTATTTTGCCATTTTCATCAAGTAGGAGATAGATCAATTCACACATAGGTTGGATCTACGTTTCCCAGGGTGCACTGCTTCCTATTCTGGCCATTGGCATGAACCAAGTCTGGAAGTAAACCTGCTTTGTATTATAATCTACACCATTAGCATGCGTGCCTCAAAATTGTAGTGGAAATTGCTTTTATAAGATTCCACTGTGGCTCATTAGAGATGCAATGCTAGTTGGCCTACTGTTTTTGTTTACCTTTTATGTCAAGTTTGTGTTAGAAGTTGAAGACAAGGGAAATACATAATGTGTTTATACAGTATGTAAGGCAATGGCCCCCTAGCCACAGATATAAAACGTGTAAATACAAGCGCACGGCAGCAGCCATATTAGCATATTTTGTCTTAGTGAAGAATGCATTTGCTAGTGAAGAATGAAGAATACTTCACCAAGAAGACAAGAGACAAATTTTTAAATAAAATGACATAAAACCTGAATAAAATTCAGGTTTTTGTAGCTGTTGTTGGAATTTTAAAAAATGTAACAAAGGGATTGGAGAGTTGAGATGTTTGAGAAGTACAGATAAATTGCATTTTAAATTTTCACTTTCACTTGGATAGGCTGACTATATTCTGCTGAGTTGTGTAAGAAATAACAGAAGTTCAGCCCATGAATATTACAGAGCATGTCCAGATATCCCAACTTTCCCGGAAGTTCCGTGAGTCTCCCGCATTTCAATAGTGGCTCAATGACGCTCGCAAAAAGTATAAATTCTCTCCGCACAAAGACATTGCCTCGAGGAGGAGGGAGGGGTGGCAGGTTGGGATGTCTGCATTTCATTAAAGGTGGTCTATTTTAAACATTATTATAGCAGAAACTCTTTTCTACGCAGATACAGTATACAGTAGTAGAGTAATGGCGTCCTGAACAGAGACTCTGTGTTGTAATCCAAGCTTCTCTGTACTTATTATCCTTCAATCCTCAAAACCTTAACAGCCTGAACACATGCTTACCGGTCAAAGAGTTACCTGTTGGAGGACACAAACTTGTGTGCCCATCGGCTTCAAGGCTGGCCATGGAGGCCTAATCTGGCAGAGCCAGCCTTTGCTCGCTCAGGTCGGGCACAGCTCTGGGCTGCGATCACACATGCCCAAATGAAAAACTAAACCACCGCCTTCCAATGTGAAACTATATCCAATGGCAGCCCACTTTGCTGTTGGTTGAGGATGCACATTTAGGTCAAAGTTCATTAGTGTTGAACTCTAGATGAAATGCCCTGGTGTGAATGTGAGGCAAAATGCTGTAAAGCACTTTGGATAAAAGCGCTATATAAATGCATTTACCATTTAAATGTTTTCACGCCAGAGAGACAATTGTGTAGGAGACATTCACGGAAGTACATATGCATCGCTAACTGAAGCTCCTCTCAGTGCATTCCCTGGGAATGAAAAATGGACGTCACTGCTACACATGGTCCCTTTCCCCTCTGTGACTCTACATCATGTCTCTCTCCTCCAGCTCCAGCTCCTGAATGAGATTTGTGTAAATTTCTGTGATACAAATGACCCTCACAGACAAAGACAATCCCCAACCTCACTCTCCGCACTGAGCGCAGATCTTGTGCGCGGCCTTGACAAGTGCAACTGATAGAAATGTTCTTGTTGCCATGCAACTAGAACAAGAGAGTTCCTTACTTTACCGAAATATCCCAAAGGCTACCATGACAACCTGACAATAACTACTGTTGTCCTGGACATCTGACGAAAAACAGAGGATGCCACTTGTGTGGTCCCAGCATTGTAGGGCCTTGGTGTGGTTCTTGAGTGGGATGCCTAACAATGGCAAGCTTATGAAGACATTGAGGAGACAACGGTCCCTTTGAGCTCCCACGGGTGTGTGTCTAAACATGAGGTGTGGTCCGGAGGCTGTGTTGGCGATTTGATATCTTGAGGCAGCGGAAAGTGATTACACGATGGACCAACAAAAACCTTGTCTGAAGACAATGGTGCATTATCAATTTCACTATTATTATTATACATTAACAAGATAGCGTTACGCCGAGACGGAGAAGTGAGGACAGACAAATGAAAACAGCGATGTAGGGAGGTCAACGAGCCACACGGCTCGACATTTAATTAAACAAAAGGCAGAACGCACTTCAGATTGTATAGCAACTTCCCTCCATCAGCACTACGTCACATAAGAGACCGTCTCTAGTCTCAGCCTCTTCATCAGCACTACGTCACATAAGAGACCGTT
>JAODUK010047043.1:0-19726 GCA_027564635.1 Typhlichthys eigenmanni
ACCAGGTGTGTGTGATGACAAGACAAATGAGTGAAGGGAAACCCCAGGAAGAATGGCAGGGCCATCAAGCCGTGACAAATACAGTGTTCTGCAATGCAACAATGGCCGAATTGCTTACTTACATACTTATAATATTTAATGTCTAATATTCAATTCTATAATTTCCAAAAAATAGCCACAATATTTAAACTATTATGTCCTAATTTCTTTTGGTTTTTAAATAATAGGCGCAAATCTGGAATAAATGTATTTGTTGTAATTACAGCAGTTTATTTTAGCACAGCAATTCAAATTGTTACCTAATATAATTTAGTTAATTTTCACATTCATTATTTTAAAGGTTACTGTATTTACAGGACCATATAATTACTTTTTGGATGAGCTAAGTGCAAGCTTGATATAATTGGAAGACAATAACTAATTATATTACCATTATAGATATAGATCTACTTATACAGTAGTAGTAAGAAATATACTATTTTCAAAGTTGAAAATACCGCAAAGGGGAAGTGTAAAGTGCTTGCTATTATTGGCATATTGATATAAAGTCTCTAGACATTGATGGTGTGTATTATGTAATCCAGTAATCATGAACATGTACTGTTTACACAATTTATTGTTTTGCAGGCTGACTCATGCATGGGTGTGTGTGGGGGGGACGGGGACGGGGACGGGGACGGGGGGGGGCGAGATATCATTACTTTTAATATGTAATGCAACAATCACATTTTCGTATTTTAATAGGCCTACTACAGCATTAACAAATGCAAGTTCCACTGCTTAGTATGATGTATCTTAGGTGTGAGTGTGGCATCTGTAGGTTATAAGTAGTAGCCAATTTAGCATTTGCTCAAGTGAAAGATTTTCTTTTTCAACTCAGACCATATAGCACAATTAAGTTATGCATCCATGAAATAAAAATGTACAATAGATTTTAAATTAACACATTTCAAGCAATGTATCATAAGGACAGCCTACATGTAGCCTATAATAGGCCATATGGCTTAGACTTGTTTACAGCTTATTGCTTTTGACAGTTCAGAAGGGTTATGTTGATGGTTTTCATATTTGTAAGGCTTAAAGGCAGAGTCATTGAAAAACAATATTCCACAGCTCCACACATCAGTAGTAAAGTCCAGAGTGTTTCTGGTACAGTAGTACTAAGCTTTGTTGTTGTGAGCGGTGTTGTAAGCGGTGATGTAATTTTTTGCCACTGAACTGCATTATACTGTATGTGTTAAGGAGTCGTATAGGCAACGTTTACTGTCCAATCTGTCAGTCCGGGCCATGAGATGACACGTTTAAGATGACGTCGGGATAGCGATGATCGCCCGATGTGTCGGAGTCCTCTAAACCCAGCCCAGTTACTGTGACAAGTGTTACTGCTGGAAACGCTAGTCGGCCGCAAGCTGAACTCAATCCTCCTCAAAAACAGATCCTCTGTCTGGACATGGAAACCTTACCTGTCACATTCGACAAATGTGTGACCCACACACCACATGCGGTCATGCTGTGTCAGAAACTCAGAAAAGGCCTGTATATGTCTAGAGACGTGCGTATGTGTGTTGTGATGAGCAAATATGATATTATCGTTTATCTCGATAAAAATACTGACGATAACTGTATGGTGAATGTCCATTATCGTGATAATATATCACAAACTGTTTCGTCCCATGGCTACTATACACCCAGCCACGTGTAATAGAGTACCTGAATATGCACAATTCTTTGCTATACAAGTGTGTGTACACAGTGACACGACACGTGTAGTGTCATAATTTCTCAATGTAGATTAAACATGGGCACTGCCCTATGGCAGACATGGCCACAAGATGGCAGTGTACAATCTTACAAGCAGTCTGAGTGGATACAGTATATGCGTTCTGTCCATACCACTTAAAACACTAATTTGTAGTTATCACCTCAATATGAAAACAGCTGTCGAGTGGAAACTGTTTTATATCATCAATACTTTTGTTCAGGTTGCAATTACTCATATTGACATAGAATTTAAAGTACTGGTTTGCTGCTGTTTATAATATAACCTGCCACATTACATAAATGTGTTTGCCAACTTCTAAAATATTCTTCGTCATTGTCCAAAATAAATAATTATATATAAGTAACTTGTTGGCCGGATAATAACCTATGATATCTATTTTGTGATAAATATATATTTAAAATTCTATGGTTGTCAATCAAACTATTGTATTTTGAACTCAAAATACAATAAATAAAGAACTATTTTGAACGTATTATTTCACAAACAAAAGTTGAAAAACTATTTTATATCAGCTGTTGAAACCCTACAACTAAAATTGCTTTCCCACAAACAGACAGGAGAAAAACTCTTATAGAGAAATACACTGTGTGTTTTTTCTTCTTCAGTGTATTTATTGCACTACCCATACTGAATATAGAAATATATGTTCTACAGTTGTTGGAAATTGTCTTTACATTGCACTACAAAAAGGACAGGCTCAATAAGTTATTTTCGAAAACGTTATAATAATGTATATTATATTGTCTAGTCACTGGAACAGTTAACCGAAGACAACACGTTAACAACATGTACAAAACTCTCAAGTTATAGTCTGACATAATAGTTTAGGCCTTTCCAGACAGTGAACTTACTGTAAATGAAAAATTGGCATCCATTATTGTCATTAAGCATCTGTTGACATTCAACATAACCCATGTACCACAATATATAATCACATGAATTATGTTCCTTAATAAATATAAAAATAAAATATAGTTAGACATTTTATGTCTCTTGTGTCAGGATAACTTTCTTTTGTGGCCATCTAATATAGGTTGTGCCAACCTAATGCAATTCAAGTAGCGCAGGTCTATTGTCACCACTGGATGGCGCCAAATGCTTCCATCAAACATTAACAGGCATCCAATTAAATAACTTAATTTACAAATAGTTCTCCGCAGTGTCTCACTGCAGAGAACTGAGTCCATCTTCAAAGTGCATAGACAAAGTATTCACAGTTAGCACACATGTCCATCCACATGAACCCGCCAGATCAAATAAATATAATAACACTATACAGAGAGCGCTTTTCCATCAGTCTGGGTTGAGAGCAAAGAAAATGAGAGTGCTTCTTAGAAACACCTCAGCTTTGGTCCATGGGTCCTCCCAGGCTTTACGGTAGAGGCCAGTTTAATACAATTCTGTTTGTGTAGAGTTCATTGGTTCACAGTTCCTAAAGTCTGTGTGTCTGATACTTCATATAGGGAGCCAGCTCGTAGAAGAGAACGTAGGCATCACTACTTCGAACCTGGCTGGAGGACATCGGGCTCACCCTTCAGAGAAAACATGTTATACTGTTAGAGCACTGAAGTTTAGTACATAGATGTAAATGTACGAAATGTATTATCTTTTGCTAGATGACACATAGGAATGTGTGTTATATTGAATTTAACACATTTTGCCTCAGAGTTACAGGCCATAACAGATCCTTTAATTTTACAATACGTATAAATAGATAAATACGTAATGATCTTTTTGTTATAAACTGTTCTGACTGAAAATTAATGTGATTGATCATTTGCAATACTTTCCACACAATGGACCTAAGTGACACAGACAGTGTAAAGAGCGTGTTCAAATCACCTGGAGTCATTGTAGCTGTACCACTCTCCCAGAGCTGGATTCCTGCAATAAGCTGTGTAATGGCCTCCCAGAGTGTTCCCAGAGTGGTTGGACACAGCATATAGGTTGTACGTGGCATGAACTACTAAGAGAGATAATCAAGTCAGTCAAAGCTTGTGCAATCGCAAGGGGAATGAATGAGTTATACAGTGCATCTATGCGATTTAAAGGCAATGGTTAGTCATTCTCGAGAGTGATTGCTAACTGCGAGCTCAAATCAAACTCTCTCAGAAGCTCCACCCCACACATTGAAATGCATTTCAAAGCCAATGGCTTGTTGTTGTTGTTTTTACTTTGTTAATGTTCCTGTTTACAGTGTCAGGGCTGTGTAGAAGTACCAGATTAATTTTTAAACATGCACAGAGAACAGTAAGCTAGCAAAATGCGAGGAGATATTTGGTGAATTTGACAAAAAGTGTATTAGCTTACAATTAGCTTACAATAGCCGACTACACCTTTAAATGAGCTACCGTGATCTCTTAGGTTTCCCCGTGATGAGACCATCTTGATCTTGCGAGCTTCAGTTTGACTTCACCATGAGTTTCAGTCTGGAACCCCTCAAATGAAACAAAATGTACCATGTACACTGATGTAATCATTCTGGGAAAAACATCAGTCAACCGCTGATTGGCCCGAATGTTTTCTACAAGGTCGACAAACACATTCGCGTTGAGGCGTTCCAAACTGACACTCGAGGACGAAATTCAACTGGAGCTTGTGACATCGGCATGGTCTCACGAGGCTATGCTCGTCTTTTACTTACTGCTGTTCTCTGAAGCAAATTCTGTGACGTCCAATTCTTTGAGCGGGAAATTTACGAAGGTGGACAGTTTGCTGGGTCGGATGTGAGGTTCTGAGAAACGCTTCAGGTCTGGGAGGAATTGGAGTCAAGGAAGGGGGTGAGTTATGATTGATAGGCTGCAGCTGTTTTGCTGTAGCAATTAGATGATGCATCATAATGCCTGGCCAAGATGTATGACGTCGTACAATATCTTTTACCATCTGGAAGGTTAATGCATCTTCAGCCGAACTGGGTGTTGAGACAAGCATATTTTTTATTTAATCAAATAAATAAGTTAAAAGTATGAATTAATGAGTCAAATATTTCCACTTATTAATCCTTATTGAGTCATACAATGTTATTTCTCTTAAAGGTAAATGTGCTTTTATTGTCACATACACATACTTGTATCGAAATTTGTTCTCTGCATTTAACCCATCCCTCAAGGGAGCAGTGGGCAGCCACTGAACAGCGCCCGGGGACCAACTCCAGATATATGCCAGTGTCTCTGGTCAATGGCACTGGCTGGAGAGTGTGAATCTGACATGTTTTTAGACCTCACAGTTCCCGTTATGACACTGGGGAGGATAATTCAATTGTTTTAAATATCTGCTTTTATTTTGAAACACTGTATTCTTGTACAGCTCAGTGGACCAGTTTCAACAATAAAATAAGATGGTCAAGATGGCTATTATATGTTTTTATATGTTAAAGGATACGGAGCACAAGGATCTGAGGAAACTTCTGAATGGAAAACTTCTTTATGCATTTTCTTCTGCCTTTACAACGATTGCAGATCTGACAAAGAGAGAGAGATTGCGTATAAAACAATACACACCTTGCAGAGAAGTCATAAAGCATGTGGCATGATCGTGATTTCTATACTTTTAATCTTAAGTTCAGATGTTACACCGTTGACATTTGACTTCATATGTGAGAGAGAGGGGACTTACAGGTTTTTCATCTCCATCTAAGACATCCTCTTTTGTGAAGAGCCTCATGCAATCTGTCAGAGTCACCTCCATTGAGTTCTTCTGGGAACACAAAGGACATATATCCAGTTAGCAAGTAAATATAACACTGGAATAAATATAATACAGTATAATGTTGGAGTTTCCGGGAGTACTACATTTTTCCCCCGCACATTTTGACAAGCTTAGGTCAAAACCACACATTTCATTTGCTTTCATCAAACAGACATGCTCAAATCACCTTGGTTTACAACATTTAACTGGGCATTTCTAACCAATTAGATTAGGTTTTGTCAAAAGAAATTACAAGCTTGCATAAAAGTCAAAGATTCAGAGATGTCGTGTATGCGCTCACGCGTGTGCGTATGTGTACACACCTGCTGTGCAATGGGCAGAGACAGGTCCCAGAAGGGGTCAAACACAGTGGAGGAGAAGCCACAGTCTGTGCATGTCAGGGAGCTTTTCAACTGGCCAACAAACAGATCTACAGAGAGCAATCACACAGTACAGGAATTATGATAGAGGCGCAAACATGACATTCAACCAAATAAAAGCCGTCATATCACCTGTGTTTACAACTATCACGTCACAATTATTATTAAATGTTATATAATTTGAGAGGATAAATTCACACTTGTTAAATTGTTTATATTTTATGCTCTCTTTTTTTTCCCCCCATAGCACTTATATAGTTAGCCAATAGTACTTACCAACGACTTTACTGTTTTCTCTCTCCAAGTACTTGTTCCACATTCGCTGACCCTTCTCATCGTCCCTGTGATCAGATAAAAAGTCAGACCGACTCCATCTTGTTTACAAAAAAATAAACTTAAGCAGTTTATGCCTGTTGGTTGTTTATAAATATTTGCAATGCTAATATCTTGAGCGAAGACTGCATTTGTGAATAAATAGAATATGGCACGGGTCATGAAGTTTTAGAGCTGATGGTCTGTCACACTGTTGAGTTTTCTTGAGGTGCTTAAGGGCCAAATTCAATGAAACATTGTTGAGGGAAGGTGCCGTGAACTACCAAGATTACCTCACAATAAAACTCAACCCTTAGAACTGAGAAATAGCGCCAAGTGTCTCGTAGATTTACGACAGCATGGCCCAAGAGCTTCGATGGTAACAACAACCATTTGGTGGGCGGCATGTAGCGCAGCATATCTTGTCACTGGGCAAGGCAGTTGCGGATGGGTTATGAGTGATGTATTGGGGGTCAGAGGGCAGACTTACGACAGGTGGTCAAAGTCCTCCGTGAACACCTTGGGCCTCACAGTCACTCGGTTCACCTCGTTGTGGAGGCCGTCCAATAAGAAGCGCAGAAACTCCTGGGCATCTTGCTGGCTGAAGTGGGGGAGGGGCAAGCGGAAAGACAAGACAATTTGTTTACTAATCAGATAGATGGAATTGATCCTACAGATTGAGATAGATCGATCAATCAACAAAAAGACAGACTGTAGATAGAGGGCAGACTTACTTGTAGCCCACAAATTTAGGAGCACATCTCTGAATCTGCGTCTTGAAGTCTGAAGGACTTATGGCCTCATTGTTCACAGAAGTCCACAGGCTCTGAGTGAGCTTGGCAAACTCTGACAGAGAGAGAACATGAAGACACATTTGATTTATTTGGTCTTGCTAAGTGTTAACAGCTTTTTTTGAGTAACAATGTTTCCACTTAAAATTGTATTAGATTATTTTGATTACTATTTTTTTGGAATTGGTCATCCCCAAAACACCCAACAGATATGAGAGTACTGGTTTTTACACTGGTTGGAAATATTCATAAAAATATACAGTATGCATTTGCATCTTCTAAAAACAGTGGTCGCAATTTTGACATACATTTTATGCGGCTTCAGGCATTGTTGGTAGGTCTTAGCAGATCTTTGCAGGTCTAGGCAGGGTTTAAAAACCCCTTAGTAAAGCGTTGTAGACTATGTGAGCTGTCAGGTTGGACTGACATTTATATAACTTTACGAGCCATAAAGTAATTTCAGAATGACATCAATTCACATGCCGTTAGTCAACTCAGTGGTAACCATGGCTATTGTATAAACACCTCCGCATGCAACCTCAGAAGTTGATAAGGTTGCATTTGCACCTGCACACCTTACCCAGAGAGAACAGAGCAAAGTGAGAGGTGCCAATGGAGGCCACTTCTATCGTGAAAGTGGTCTTCATTGACCCCCCCTCCACTTTTGGATAGAGTGCATGCGTGCGTGCGTGTGGGGGGATCTTATACTCCTGCAGGCCTATCTGTCTTTATGCAGACTAGATGTTGCACGTCAATGAAGAAAGTAAAAAAAAAGAAGACCAGATTTCACCAAAACATTGCCCATTATATCTATTGGTAGGGGGGGTTAGTGAGCATTTGGAGGATATAACATTAATTCACAAGTACCTATGATCAACAGGATTTCCGCAGTGCCTGTTTGGAGATACAGTATATTGGCTTTGTTTCAGGCCATGCATGGTAGATTTAGCAGTCTGGGAGCTGCTTACGTCAGCATCCTCAGCAAAATGCTGTGAGCGTTCAAGTCTTTTCATTTCTGCTCTCACAGAAATGCATTACGTGTGTCAGTCTTTGTTCAGTATTCTAATGTCTTTGGTTCCGCTTCTGCTCCCACAGAAATGCATTACGTTGCCTCCATCTTTGCTCAGTATTCCAATGTCTTTGGGTCCACCTCTGCTGCCACAGAAACGCATTACAGTACGTAGCTCCATCTTTGTACAGTATTCCGGTATCTGTGGCCTTACCCTCCATAAGTGCGGCGTTGGCCCTGCTGGTGCTGCTGAGGTCTGTGCGGTGGGTGTTCCCCAGGCAGTAGTCTCTGAGCTCCGGCGTGTTACTCAGACACTGCAGGATGGAGTTCATGAAGCACTGCCGAGAAATCAACAATGGGTGCTGTGAACATGGGGAGTACATGACACTGACAAAGAAGGTAAATGCCAGCTGGCGTCATCTTAAAAGTGGCTATGTTTTACTTGATGCCACTAGATGTCACACTAGAGCAACAGACCTTTGTCTCGGACCAAAGCAAGCTACAGTATACGTGGGCTACACGCGCACGAACGCACGTGTGACACAATTTCTCCACTATATATTTACATAGAAAATGTGTGTTTGGTGCTATATAAACTAAAGCTTATAATAATCTATAGGACCCATAAGTACTTTGTTTAGCTACAGCAACGTGTTACACAAAACAAAGATAACTGATACGTACAGTGTTTCCCAGATTCCTTAGTCCCACAAGACCTTGAGGACTTCTGTTCTGCTGAGACAGATAAGGGAAGGGAAAATGAGATGAGAAGGATGAAATACATTTATCTGAAGGACATCTCAGCTGATGGAGGGGTAAAGATGGGGGGGGGGGGGGGGCATTCATTTGCTGATTTTCAAACCACAACAGTTTCTGTGACTCTGGTTTAAAAGGTTGAGTGAGTAATGAAAATATGATTTAAAGGTACACAATGCATATCTATAGTATCAATATATCACTGTATATTCACTTAATGAGAACTGTAAATAAACTGTTCTGTAAATGTTAAATTGGACATGTAAAATATATGCCTTAAATTGTATACCATTTACCATAAATCCTATTTTTTTTGTGCGAGAATGTTGAATCACTACAGCCAACAACAACAAATCATCTTTAATGACTTTCATTAAGGATGTCATTAAAGAAAGTGTGTTTCTAAGGACAGAAGGTGGTTGAAGTGCAAACCATAGAAGACAATGCTAGGACATTTAAGTGAAAGATTAAATTAATTTGTCACACTAGAACGACGGCAAATCTCCCTTCAAAAAAGCATTATGCTCACTAACACACAAAAGCTCAAATCTTTTTTCTCTCCATTTTATTCATTTTAGAATAACTGGATAACATGTAGTTGGTCGGAAAACCATAATACAGCAAGTATGCTCTGTTTCTGTCTGTTTTTGAGACAGGCAAAAACAGACTACGTAGGTTCATCTTGTGCAGCCACCAAGAATGCCACTACAAAATAAATAGTGAAACTGCATTATACTAATAGCAATATTCCGTACACTCCAACAGAGGAGTGGTGTTGAGCACATAGAGTATAGCGTGCAAACGTGCATATAGTTGTCGCTCACATGACTGCCTCGTGCTGGTACCCATCACACTGATAACGCTCCTACCCGCAAGACTGTGTAGTAAACAAACACCATTTTCCCATTAAAAACAGTTTGTTCCATGATTCCACGACTTACAGTATTTCTGCAAGGCATGTTACTTAGTGGTTCCACCGAGAACGTTCACGGGATGACATGGTTACAGAAGCACTGCGTCAGATTGCTTAATGTAAAACCACGAATTAGACGATTGTCAAGAGAATCTGGCTAACTACAAAAAGGCCTTGCTGGTTTGAGGTTTGCTAGCTGGTAGTGGTAATCATCTTAAAATACATCTGTGGGAAAATCTCAATCCTTTTCTGAATAACACCATCACATCTTTCCATTCTCTTTTTATAATATTAAGAAAAGGAATATAAACAGGTAAAAACCAAATATAGACAGGGTAGCTGTAGCTGTGTAATAAATTATGCCACTGTAGAATAAATAATTCTTATACACTTGAACTGTATTTGAACCATGGCACTGGCTGGGCTCGTCTGATTGGAGTAACAACAGTATTAGTGTTGCTACGCATCAACACATTGGCTGGGTGGTGGATGTGGAGCAGCGGGCGGAAGAGGGATAGACAGTCACACCAGCGTCATACAAACGTAAGCATGCTCCCTCATTGCTGTCAACACTGCTAGAAAAGTAAGAAAGAAAGAAACCGCTATTTGCAGCGACTGTAACTGCATACCGCTGGCAGGGTGAGGAATAGAACATAACGGATTGTATTCAGGTTGAATTGGTATTGTGAAATTACAGAATAATAAAAAAGGTTTTCTCGTGTGAACTTTTCTGGTTAGTCGGCTTTTGTCCTCTTGGGTGGATGCCTTGTTCTAGGATGTTCTAGATGGCTTTAAGTGTTTACTAGTCTGGCAGGGCGCACAGAGACAATTCCTCAAGCCATGGCGTGATTTGCAGAACAAATGTGTCAATAAGTAGTCTGTTGACATTAAAGTGTTTCTTGTTGTGGTTTAATAAACATAGTCTTGACCATGTGTTGTTGAGTGTTACTAATACATAATTACAAGACATTATTATTAAATAATTACCTATTATACATTAACTACACTGGGGGTATTATATTTTACAGGCCACATATGTACACTAAATGTAATTTTCAACACAGGCAACACGGTGGCCCAGTGGATAGCACTGTATCCTCACAGCAAGAAGGTCCCGGGTTCGAATCCCTCTCATCCCAGCATTTCTGTGAGGAGTTTGCATATTCTCCCCGTGTCTGTGTGGGTTTACCCCGTTATCACAAACATGTCCGGTGCACCCTCCAGCCAGTGTGACCAGTAACACTGGCTCCAGCCTGGAGTTGGTCCCCGGGTGCCGCACAGCGGCTACCCGGGGAAAGCTTGGACACCATATTCCATATTTTATTTCCTCCTTGGTGTTTTCATTTTTGTGTGAAATATCTGAAGCTGCGCGGCCATACGGTGCAAGTCACGCTCACACTGCCCTCTCTGGCACCTGGCTGTCATGACGTGTGGTGCAAGAGTCTCTGCTGGGATGTAAAGGACCAGTCCACCAACAAAGGCGCTCACAAATTCGCTCACATAATACTTGTGCCATGACCTGTGTCATTGGTTGGTGTGTGTGCGTGAGAAGCACAACGGAGACAGAGCGTAATGTTCTATCCAGACAATGTTGGCCTGGACATGGCTTAGGTTGCCAAGGCACTGGTTCTCACACACACACACGTGGACAGACGCAAACACACACATGCACACCAGATGTGCCCGTCCTTTAGAGGAATAATGATATAATGAAATGTTAAAACCCACACATCAGTACACCCACTGAGCTAAATAAAAGCCTGTCAGATGAGAGACCACATTTTGGCTGTCATTCCATCCACACCCACCACAGTAATAGTATATCTGCAGGCTCTCAGCAGGTTTAGCATTCTGTACAGAAAGTGAGATAAGTTAACAATCTTTCGAGATATGCGCTCTTTATCAGGAGTTTTCTTTACTATTACGCAAAGAAGGCTGATCTTGTGTTTCTGATGCCCTTGTGCCTGCATATTAATGTGTCTGGGACACATATGGCCTTTAAGATTAAGAGAGGACCCATAAAAAAAATACTGCAGGATGTTTCAGGAGTGACTGAGATCTTAAATGTGATAACGTCTACAGCTAATTCACTAGCATTGCTCTCAAGGACACTTGGGCCTCCACATAAGGCCCAAGATGTTGCATATGAGTGGAATTTAACTTCTGATTTGGATCAATAGCTGTGTCATAGTTAATTTGCTTTGGTGTTAAGACAGACCCATGTTATGATGGTAAATGGACTGCATTTATACAGCGCTTTTATCCAAAGCGCTTCACAGTATTTCGCCTAACATTCACCCATTCACACACATACACAGATGGTGATTGCTGCCACTCAACGTGCGACCATCCACCGGGAGCAGTTAGGGGGTTAGGCATTTTGCTCAAGGACACTTATAGGTAGGCCAACACCAGGGTTCAAACCCACAACCTTCCAGCTGGGAGCCTAACACCCAGACCACTAGACCATCCTCCAATATCAGATAGAAACAACAACAACAACTAGCACTGTGTACTTTATCTACATACTGTATCCTGCCGACATTCTAGATACAGTACATGTGTATCATGTCATGTGTTGCAATTATCGGCTGCTCATTTGGTACCGTTATTTATATAGTTATATGGTTGGTACCGAAGAATATTATTTACTGTGAATAATCGCAACCACAACAGGCTATTTAAAGAAATTAATCAGTATAATTGTGCAGCCCCAGCTGCCACAGTCATAAAGACGCACCGAGGTCTGTTGCTGTCACTTTACGTAACCGCGGTCAGCTGTGAGACATACGTCACGTATACGAAATAAAGCCTTTTTCACATATGCTTCCATTAATGTCTGTTCGATAAGATATAGACAAAGCCATAGGCCTACGTCAAATCATTTCTGGTAAACTACAGATGGACGTATAGCAACTTATGTTGCACTGGCATTTCCCTGCATCCACCATCCATCTACACAGCCTACAAATATTTATTTTAATGCCTTTGAATGTCGGCAGGGGAGTAACTGGTTACATTTACTCTTCCATTTCAAATGGGTTCCAGTGTTACAGGAATATCCTATTAAAAACCTGGGTCCAATTGGAGTCTTGAGGTGAACCTAATTACTTACCTTGGCTTGGTTGATCAGCAGACCCATAACTGTGGACATCAACATGGATCGAGACATCGAGTTGTTCTTGCGCCGCAGATCCTGCTTGGCAAACAGGAATCCAGAGACCGGTGCCTCCTCCGGTACCGTCACCGTGTACGACTGTCGTAGAGAAGGCATGTTAAACGTTCCCCGTATTGTCTAGATAGTCCTGCTTTTGGTCCTATTTTTTTTGTTTGGCCGTAGAAAAAGAAAGTTGTCTTGCACTTAATTGTAAACTGACACTACATGAGATACACGCAAGACGCAGATGAAACGTGATAAGTCAATGTGCGTCTTATCCTCTGTGATCCGGTGTAGGACGAAGACGTGAAGAAAGGGATAGTGTGTGTGACTGTGAGCGTGTATCTTATTTTAACTCCGCGTTGCACACGCCTCTCGCCCTCAGATGACGTTCCGAAATGTGCACCACGCTTACTGCTACGTCAAACGCCGTGCGTGACGTACGCCGCGTGTCATGGTCTCAGGTCTCTGGTAGTCTACAGAGGTGCATAAAAATGGAAAAGGTCGCGCTGTGGTGTGTGTGTGTGTGTGGGTGTGTGTGTTTATAGTAAATACTGTACAGAACAGTAAGAACGGAAGAGACTGTTCCCTGCCTCTGCTGCCAGTGTGCTATTATGTGTCAGGTCAGCTGCCTGTATAGTATAATCTTACACAGTATACTGTAACCTACAGACAGAGAGAGAGACCAGATATAGGCTACCGACCTATATAGGACTGTAGCCAATGTGTGTGCATACAATGTGTTGTCACAATCAGTTACTAGTAGTTTGATTACATGTTGCTAAGACTGAACTTGACCTTGCCATGACCTTGTGAAAAACATTTATTTTTATACAATGACTCAAGATCACTGTGACACTGAAACCGCAGTGACCCCCGATAGCCTTTATAGTTCCCTGCTTGTAAACCTTTACTGCTTTGTGGCACTGTTAGATTCACAGTAACATTGACTGTCAAATAGCTTCTATAACACACGTGTATCTCTCCATGTTCTTACACAGGGCTGAGTGGGAAGTAACTGATTGAATGTAATCAGTTACTTGTTACTTGTAACTGAGTACCACAAAACAGTAACTGTAAACCATTACAGATACCAGATAAAATACTGGAATCAGATTACAGGTATTTAAATAAATATATATATTAGTAGTACTATTAGTAATTCTAGGACTATTTGAAAATGCAAAAGGGAAGTTTGCAATAGAAAAATGCATAAAACAATCGTCTGTTCTCTTTATTAACCTTTCATGAACGTCAATCAATAATTGAAATGAAGTCCTATTGATCCCCTGAGCAACATAAACAGTCAGAAAAATAAAAATGTTTGGCGTGTCAACGTAGTAAATTGTTTTGGATGGAATTTCAAAGGACAATGTTTAGGCGTGAAGTAAATGGAGAGTAATTGAGGTAATCCACCTCTAAATACAACTCTTGCTGATGCAATCAAGTACACCAATGGGTGTATGTACATAATGTAGGGGCAGCATGAATTCATGCCCAGAACAGGGCTCATACACCCACACCTTCCATTACAGTAACCAAGCCCACAATTCAGGCATAGGCTTCATTATACACCCACTCCAAGCCCTATACCAGTGGGTAATACCTTCAACATTACTCATAGACTGTACCTACAGGAATGTTCTAGCAGGGAATCCTGTGTTGCAACTATAGTTACATGTATTAATCATGCATAGTCAAATGTCATCTCAAAATGCATCTGAATGTAAAATGAATGTACACTATAAGTTGTTGTACTTACAGTGATTTACTTGTTAGTCTGGGGTTAAAATAATGGCAGTAAATTTTGGCAGAGATTATTTATTAAATGGTCATAGATTATACAGTTTACAATTCCAGTTCTTCTGTTTGAGTTCTAGATGTGGGCCTGGCTGAGATGATTAATTCTCAAACATTATGCACATATCCACCTAGATACAGCTAATTCAAATGAATAGCTTGTTATAATGACCCATTCATGTGAATCAGCTGTGTTGGAGCAGGGAGACATGTAAAGCATGTAGCGACCCATTCATGTGAATCAGCTGTGTTGGAGCAGGGAGAAATCTAAAGCATGGCGAGCTATTAATTTGAATCAGCTGTGTTGGAGCAGGGAGACATCTAAAACGTGTAGCGAGCTATTAATTTGAATCAGCTGTGTTGGAGCAGGGAGACATCTAAAACGTGTAGCGAGCTATTCATTTGAATCAGCTGTGTTGGAGCAGGGAGACATGTAAAACGTGTAGCGAGCTATTCATGTGAATCAGCTGTGTAGGAGCAGGGAGACATCTTAAACATGCAGGGCAGCGGCCCTCTAGGACCAGGATTGCGGTACCCTGGTTTAGTGACTGTGCTTCATATGGTAGGTTTTCTATTTGTAGACCTGAGCTGCGTCCTGCAACAAATATAGTCTCGCAGAGCCAGCCTTTACTATGTCTGGGACACAGCTCTAGCTAACTGTATTTTGGACCTTGAGTCTGTAAAAAAAGGTTTGATTGATTGATTGATTGATTGATTGATTGATTGTATCAAGAACCGCCTACTTGACTCGAATGTTGAATATGTTGGTAAAAGTAAAGACACAAGTATGGCTGTTTGCAGGCCTGTTACAGTAAATAGGCGACGGTTAAAATAAACTGACTTACTGAAATGAGCACATACAGCACTGCACTGTAGCTTCGTGCCGGAATAGCATTTACATAAGTGTGAGTGACAATGCTAACAGCCAATGAAAATATACAACCCCACTTCCTGAAAGTGTTGTCGAGCTCACAGGGGTCTACGTATTAGACGTATTGCTAATGGATGTAAGAGGCTGAGACTACCTGCAATATGACCGCAACCACACGAAAACACGTTTGTAGTGATTTACTGCTAAACCTGGTGAAGAGAGAGATGTTGAAGGCAGGCTACCCATATGTAACCTGACACGCCAGAGGAATTGTTGTCACAAGTCCATCTGGGGAGCCGTACATACATGTATTCACATGTATATGCTGTTCCTCCATATATATACACGTAATGTAAAGACCCCAGGTTGCTCTCTAAAACATTACTATGCAGTAAGTTTATGGTTTATAATATTTATGGGCCATAGAACTCAGTGAGTGATCATGTTACGACTATGCACACAGACTCCATGGATACATGCATACAAGACCCGATATACACTCAACTCACACTGACTGAGAACTTTCATAATTTATTAACGTAATGTGAATCGTTTGGAGCTTTTGCTCTCAAATAATAAAAAAAATCTTTGTCAGTGTAATAATAAAAACATTTTCATTTTCTTGAAAAGAAAAAAAAAACAACTCAAAAACAAAATTCAAAAGAACAAGGACTGTACATGGAGAACACGGTACATGGAATCTGGTACATAAAACATTGCCCACTTTCAAAAGTATATTCTACTTGAAGCAAACAGAACAGCATGTATGAATCCACTTTTCTAACAATACTGACGGCCAATTGTTTGTTTGGTAACTTACATTGTGACATTTACATGATACTGCATTCGATTGAAAACTTTGACAAGGATCATCCCAAGGTCCAGAACCCATAAGATAATTACACATTATTAAAAATCAGTGACTAGGGTGTGGTATTATCTTCATACAGGCTACTTTACTGAGCAAACCAGTGTTGATAATCAAACATTCACAGACAACAATCAGCATTAACGATGTTATTGCTATGAAACGCAAGAACCATAGCAAGAATACTATTGTGATTGATCTTGTTAGAAATTAGTGTAACATATCTTTAGCGCTATAAAAGTACAGTGTGGCACAACTGATGAAATTAGACAAAAGTTAGACTTGCATATTGTGATCTTATAGCCACAACATATCCTGGGCAGTGAGCACTATTCTACAACAAACATTTCAGAAAAAACAAAATTGAGTCACAATATCCTGTCCTCACAGATAAATAGACATTTCATTCATAAAATCCACTGCAACATCCAAAATATAGGACACTCCACCTATAAACAATGTAGTCTTCAACTAGGACTATGCTGTCTGCTTTATGAAATCTATTGTCCTCTTCATGTCATAGAAGCTGATTCTTGAGGGACCCTCCTCATTTGCGGTCCATTGCACCTATGTTGTCACAAACCATTTTTAGGTATTTATTCTTTATTTTATAATCATAAACTGTGCAATTTGCTTCTCTGCAGCTCAAGGCAATACACATGGGTGTGAAATAGATCATCATTCCTCAAACACAAACAAAACTAGTCATACCAGCTAGGAGATTTTATGTTCACAAATATTCAACTGCAAGTATTAGAACAATTCTAAGACGATTCATATTAATACAGTTATTGTTTTGTGGCCACCATATTTGGCATGTTGAAAGTCAGCATCTGACCTCCAATCTAGTGAAGATAAATTATCCTGCTTATGTGACTTGCAGAGAGCTGATCTACATATTTAAAGCTGATGTTCTTCTTCAAGTGTTTCTTTTATTTTCTTCTGGTTTTCCTCAATTCCTCTTTTCCTGTCTTCACGGACGTTAGGAGCCGAGAAGAGTCTGCGTTTGAGTCATGAGCAAACACACTGTGGTGCTAGCTGCCAGCAGGAGACGCAGACATCTGAGGCTGCAGCTAGAGCTCATAGCTAGCAAAGAGAAAGAGACATTAGCTGGGTATAGCCTACTAGTGAGTAGGCTATACTGCAACCTAGCTGGACAAAGTCCAGGCTGTTAAGGTGTGGCCTAACTGCATCCAAGCCTGAGCCTGACTCCACCCACTGCACAACTTTTAGGGGGCCTCCATTAACATACATAGATTTTGATGAAGTGTACCAGCCAAGTCCTAAGACGATTTTTTAACAGATATGACGTGTAGAGACATTTTCAGACCATAAAATCCAGATTTTTATTTATCGTCACCATTATTACACCAGCATGTCTCATCACAGTGCAGATTTATTCATTAGTGTACAGCTCAAAAAAACACAATGAAGGGTACAGTTAGTACTTATGCTTCTAAACATCTATGTCCTGGTATTATATGGTGTATATTAGGTGACTTATGCTATATCTAAATGTATAACATAGCTAGCTCTAATGTCATGCTGCTGAAGAATGTCGGTTGCTATGACAACTGGTTTATGATCCCTTCTACTATTGACAAATGTGCTGATTGGTAAGTCTCCTTGGATAAAAGTGTGCGTGTACGTCAATGTGATGGTCAGGGAGTTATGGGTGTTTGTGTGTGTGTGTGTGTGTGTGTGTGTGTGTGTGTGTGTGTGTGTGGTTCTCACCCCGGCAGGTCTTCCCATCTCGTTGCAGCATCCCTGTCACACAGCTGCATACGGGCCCAGTCCCCTTACTGGTGCAGATCTGCTCACAGCCTCCATTGTCGTTCTCACACCAGTCCGACTCTGTAGAAACACCAGTAGGGGGAGACATTTTAGATGCGAGATGGCGAGAATCTAATTATTTTTTGATTTTGATCCCGTTTGAATTGTGACACGAAGTACACATATGATGTTTGACTATTTAAAAGTCAAGAGCGTCACAGTTTGTTGTAAATCTATAAAGTCATCTTTACTTTTGTGTGTAACCCATAATGATTTTCTGCCCCTAGTTGTCTTTCTAAGCGCTCCAGCATCTCAGACCAAAAGTGTGTGTCACACAGACACACACTAACGTGCACTCGGCTGCCTGGCTGTGTAAACACAGGAGCTCAAATTGCAACACACACAGAGAGAGTGTGATGTTCTCTGACCAGGACTATATTAATGTTTAAAATATCGTATAAATCACCTATAAGGTGGCATTGGATCTCCTTGCTTCTATGACACAATCATCAAACAACAAACTGCTGTCTGGACTATGGATGGCAGATTCTAGATGAACATAGTACATGACTGTAATAATGTGTATTACAGGTGCTGGCATAATAATACTAATTATTGTTTTGTTTGTGCAGCATGTGTCTAAATGTTCAACTGACAGCAACAACAGCATGTTTGTTTTGAAAATACTTTAATGGACTGATGGCGCACTGCTCAATTAACTTGCACACTACGCACACGCACACACACCGTATACAAACAGGGCCACCCCACAGAAGTGGGAAAGTATGCCTGGGCGGTTACCTCGTCTTCTAATGGGCCCCACAGACAAGATGTGCTCCTTGTGCTCGATGCTCTCCGAGTACATTCTCCTGTTGTGCGGGCAGTTCTGTGTGTACAGTACACGCACGCACGCACGCACGCACGCACACACACACACACGCACGCGTTAGTCATGCACAGGAAGTGGTGGTGGTGATGTCTCACACACACATATGCCACATATGTCCTGGAACTCTTAATTCCTTTCTTCTTCCCCCCCCATCTCTCCCTCCCTAACATTCCTCCCCTCTCCCCCTCCCCCTCCCTCTCTCCCCCTCCTCCCCCCCTCCCTTACCACTTTGCAGGCGTTGGTCTCAGAGTCACACAGGGAGACGTCACAGTGCAGGTGCACCTCGTCGTAGTCCCCGATGAACTTGAAGACGGTGACGTGGAAGCGGCAGGTGAGAGATATGCCGTTCTCCGCCATGCCGATGGTGTTGTCCTTGACGTTGGGGCACCTGGAGAAAGATACCAAGGAAACGTTTTAGTACGGTAGTAGTAGTACTTTTCTGAAATGTCTTTTATTCACTGTGATGATATAGCATAAAGACAACAGCTAAAACACATTAACCTAGCCTACCCTCTCTCTGCGATGATGTAGCTAAAACGCAATTAGCCTAGCCTACCCTCTCTCTGCGATGATGTAGCTAAAACACAATTAGCCTAGCCTACCCTCACTCTGTGATGATGTAGCTAAAACGCAATTAGCCTAGCCTACCCTCTCTCTGCAATGATGTAGCTAAAACGCAATTAGCCTAGCCTACCCTCTCTCTGCGATGATGTAGCTAAAACACAATTAGCCTAGCC